>JACBKR010000976.1:0-47640 GCA_014218235.1 Colocasia esculenta
TCTTCACTGGCAAGAAGTGAGGACTTAGTTAAGCGGTCGACTATAACCCAGATACCATCGAATCTACCTCTAGATTTGGGTAGTCCGAAAATAAAGTTTATCCCTATACCTTCCCATTTCCATGCCGGGATTTCTAGGGGTTTGAGTTTACCTGCGGGTCGCAAGTGTTCCACCTTGACCTTTTGACATGTTAAGCATCGGGCGACATATTCCGCCACCTCTCTCTTCATATTAGGCCACCAAAAGCTTCTTTTCAAATCTTGATACATTTTGGTAGTTCCAGGATGAATGGTATACTTGGTCTTGTGAGCCTCATCCATAATCATTTTCTTTGTCTCTGCATGGTCGGGTACACAGACTCGATCCCGGAACAATAGTCTTCCATCTTTGTTAATGAGAAATCCGGCCTCTGGTCTAGATTAGCCTTAATCTCCACAAGTCCAGGGTCGTTGTCTTGGAGTGTTGCGATGTCCTCCAATAGTGTAGGTTGTGCTAACACTAGCAACAAGGCATCCCTTCTCTTTGATGTCAGCATCAACATTTAACTTGGCGAAGTCCTCTAATAACTTCCATTCGTCCACCATTAACTTGACAATGTGATCATTGGCTTTCTACTTAGAGCATATGCTACAACATTTGCTTTTCCTGGATGATATTGGATCGTGAAGTCGAAGTCTTTGAGATACTCCAACCACCTCCGCTGTCTCATATTCAAGTCATGCTGAGAAAACAGATACTTCAAGCTTTTATGGTCAGAAAACACAATAAATTTCTCACCATATAGATAATGACGTCATATCTTCAAGGCGAAGACTACAACAGCTAGCTCCAGATCATGTACAGGATAATTGTCCTCGTGCTTCTTCAATTGTCTGGACGCATAGCAGATAAACTTTCCCATTTTGCATCAGCACACAGCCTAGGCCGATCTCGAATGCATCGGTGTATATTTCAAAACTACCCCAGCAACTGGCAGTGTCAGTACGGGTGCCGAGGTAAGGTGCTCTTTCAATGCCTTGAAACTTTCTTTACATTCATCAGTCCATACAAATGGATTCTCCTTCCTGGTAAGCCTGCTTTTCAGTTGCCAAGACAGAAACTAGGAAAGCATCACAACCCTGTTGATCAGCTTATAAGCCTTTAAGGAGGATATCAAGATAGGGTGTTGTGATAACGGGTGCCAAGTAGTGACAGAGTTGGAAGGTTTGGTCTTTTGAAAGTGACCCTCCTATGGCGACAGTTTACATCAGCATCATATCAATTAGCCAATCGACACCCAAAATAGCATCATAACCCTTCATGTCTAAACAGATAAGGTCGGCAGGGAGGTTGTGTCCTCCAATTATAGTTTCACATTTTGGCAAGTAGTGAGTGAGTTCAGATTCTGAGCCTAGTGGAGAGGCTACAGTGATCTTGGATCTCAAAGGTACAGGTTTGACAGGTAGAGTTGCAGCAAATGTGGTGGAAATAAATGAATATGCAGCTCCAGTATCAATAAGCACAAATGCAGGTTGAGAGTGTATGGAAATGGTACCTTCCACCATACCCCCTTCCTCGGGTAGGTCAGCTTCTATGACAGCATTAAGGCATCCCTGACGCCGTGGTACATTCTGAGCTCTACCTGGCTGGTCCTTCAGCATAGGACAATCAGGAATACGGTGGTCACGACCCCCGCATTTCAAGCACGCCCTGAGCTTCTTCCAGCATTCATCAGCTCGGTGCCCTGGTTTATCACATAATTGCAGTTTTCAGCCAACTGCCTACCTTCCATTTGACTCTTTTGTTTCCCGCAGCATCTCTTCCGCATTCGGCCTTGTGTTGTTGTTGACGTTGTTGTTACGAAAGGTTGGAGCAATATTAGGTGCTCCCTTCTTGACGAAGATCGGCTTGGAGTTGTCCTTGCCCCTCATACCCTCTACTTTGGCCATGGTGTCTTCTACCAGCTGGGCTCTTTGGACCATCTCAGTGTAAGTTTGATGTTGTGTGGTCCGAGCCTTTCAATGAACATGGGCCTGAGCCCATCCATGAACCGATTAGCCTTCAGTCTTTCAGTTCCCACCAGGTGTGGGGCATACACCGCAAGACACGCGAACTGAGCCTCATACTCAGCCACGACATTCCTCTCTATTTCAGTGCAGCAAATTCTGCCGCCTTCTTTTCCTTAACTCTTTCAGAGAAGTATTTTCCTCGGAAGATCTCCAAAAATGATGCCCACTCTAGCTCAGCTACATTTGGCAGTGGGCCGATGTGGTCTTCCACCATGCTCGAGCATCCTTAGTAATTGAAAAGTGGCTAGTACCACCTTTTCCCTGTTAGTGCATTGCATGACTTGGAAGATCCTTTCTATCTCTCCTGCCAGTTCTCTGCTCGTTGGATCAGGGGATCCAGAGAAACGAGGAGGGTTTAAACTCCTAAAATTCCGGTGCAGATCACCGGCTCCATTCCTTGCAGCTCCAGCCTGAACTACATTTTGTAGTGCCTGGGTCAATCCAGCCACAGTTTCTTGCATAGCTTGCCACTGATTACGAGTCATTGCAGTTGTGTGTAAGAGTTATGAGGGTTCCTGAGAAAGGATGGAAACCAATAATGTCTCTTGATACATATAAGAGTCAATGGGTAAGAGTGTTTAATTTTTTCTAACATATCCCAGTCTCTACCCATTCTCACCAGGTACTATTTAATTCCATTACCTAGGTTCCATAGGTATCTCCTAATCCTGAGACAATATCCTATTTGGTATTCCTAGGCTCTGATACCAATAAACTGTCACGTCTCGAGAAATTCGCAGCGGATATTAATAATAATTTGGAAATAATTCGAGACGATATCCCGAGACGTGGACAGTCGGCAAATAAGTCTCTAGCTAGCACGCACTAAATGTGTATCAACATACATCATCATAGGGCCCAAATATTGAACTCAACTAATCTTTTATTCAAATCTCAACTTATTGTATGGAAAACTATTAAGGACTAAGACTCAATAAAAGGGAAATTACACTTATTCCTCACTTCTACTACATGGTTCTAACACTCAAAGCAAACTACTATAACTAGACTCATAGTTGGAACGCTCATCACTCGGACGCATTCCCATCCTCGACTTGCTCTTCCTCTTGCACTTCATAGTCACCTAGATTGGGTAAAAGTAGGGGATGAGCAAACTAGCCCAGTAGGATTTATATCTCAATGTGCGGGCAATGATATAAGTGATTAGCAATTAGAACTAGGTAAGCACGATGAATGTCATGATATGCATGTACGAATAAAACTCATTAAAACATGATACATGAAACAAGCTAGAGAGAGTGATTATGATAGAACAAGATTTGTGAACAAGATGACAAGATAGAACTAGCAATAGATCACTTTGTACAAGCACGCAAGATTTCACTTGATGTCAATAGTTTCAAGAACGCAAGATATCAATACTGCATTAATGCAGGATGGCCATATCACGCAAGCAAGCACGCACGAACACGACTTTTAACACGATTCACTTAATCAGGCACAAAGACACTAATGTACACCAAGAAAAGATCCATCAAGAATGTACACTAGGACACGTGTATGTGGTTATTGTATCTATCATTCAACACGCACGCACGACTCCCAGCGCAGATGCAACGCCATAATCATTATACCCCATGGTTAACAGTATATTTATGACTCTCGTCATTGGGGCTAGACTGGAGCCCTTGACACACGCCGTGCCCTGTCAGCAATCTCACTAAATTTTAAATGTAGATACCCACAGTAAATAATGGCCAATGAGAGTGTTCAATAAGTGAGCAAGTGTAATGTCATGTTCACGATGATGATGAGAACAAGTAATAAGTAAATTGAACATGATTTCATGATAATAATGGTCAAGAGATAATTTGGCAGCATAACGGCACGATTTATACTTTAATTCAATCTTTACATTAATGCTTTAGTCTAGATTGTAAATCACACTCACGAGAACAAGAAGAGAAAGGAAGGTGCACGCTATCTCCAGGGAACTTCAATGGTACAACCAACTCGTCGCTATGTGGGAATCCATGGTCAGATGAGATTTACGGAGGCCTTGGAGAAAAGGTCACTAGTCTACCAATTCGGATTGACCGTGAGAGCTTCAAATTCCCAAAAGGGCTGCCTAGATGTGCAAGTGTGTAGTGATGTACACGTTTCAATTCTCAATCCATCGGTCTCAAACTCGCGGAAAACACTTAACATGATAGCATGCAATGAAACTATGCACTAACGAAAACATGGATTGCAAGATTTTAAGATAACAATTTATCATTTTAAGAAGCTAGAACAGTTCAAAGAGTTAATCAATAGTCACATGAATAGTCACGTCATTAAGAAGCAATTAGAATAATGTTCGTGTACTTAAAGCTTTTTAAATGGGTTAAACACTTTTAAGCCATTAAAATAACCATCATGCAATAATGATCAGACCTAAGACATGTGAATTACACACTTAAATATCATATTTAAACAGACTACGGGTATAGCGGTAAGATTTGCAAGAAGACATGTGGTTTCATGTAAAAAATCTTGAGATCACGACGGTCACTTGTAAAGGTCGCGACGGGTCAGATCAGAACGCGACAGTGCCTTGTAAGGATCGCGACAGGCTTGTCATCAGGCAGGCAGATCGCGACGGGTGCATATGAAGAAGGCGACATGGCTGTCAGACCCGGGGTCAGGTCGCGACGGACCCAGTAAGGGTCGCGACGTGTCGGGAACAGAACGCGACAGGCATGTGAAGATCGCGACGGTGCAGTCAGATCAGGCAGCGAGATAGCGACGGGGCGTTTCGTCGCGTTCAGAAAGCGACGGGTATACTGTCGCTACGACACCTCAGAACGCGGCCTATCGGGCCGTCGCGTTCACAGGTCTGCGCCTGGATCTGACAGAAAAGGAGATGTTCTTGGATTGCGGTCCAGAACTGCCTTATATTGACACAGGGTGCTTCAAAAATATAGAACAAATCGTACAGTGCATGAAAAATAACGAAACTAGTTTTAAACCAACCTAGACATGCAAGGGTGCTTCCAGTAAATCGGAATTAGAAAATAATGATGGTTTCGATAGATTTTAATCAAGTCAAACACAACGTAATACCAAGTGCAACCTGAAAACGTAGTTTCATGCAGCAACCCTCTTACCACACTTATAACTCTCTAACTAATGACCTTTAGACAAAACGTTCAACACAAAAATGACGAGGACAACTAGAAGAAAACTTTCATGTTGTGGGTTTACTCTAATTCGGTCTTGAATCACATGCAACATATAAAGAATGGGAAAAGCCCTAACAGTGTGTGACTTTGGCAAAACGCTTATAATTCAAAATATACTCATTGAATTCGATGAAACTAGTGGGAAACGAAAGTTAACTTGATGCTCTACACATTGGTATAGGATATGTTAAGATTGGCCCAAGAAAACCTACCTTTTGGTTGATGAAGTCTCGTTCTTCAGAAATCCCGTGTTCAGACCATGTTTGTAGAACTCTTAATACTCTGTGTATCTGCATGGAATTTGGGCATTCTGTTGCTCAGTTGACGAGCCCAAAGGGGGGGTGAATGGGTCTTTTAAAAAATAATCTAGAAGATACCTGTAACTAAAAACATTCACACAAACGATCTTCGAAGGAGGTTAGTGACTGTTAGTTTAAATATCAAACACCAAAGAAGACAATCACACAACACAAAGGATTATCCTGGTTCGGACCTCCTCTCCTTAGGAGTCCTACGTTCAGTCCCTGAGCAACACTCACAAGATTTCACTAACTAGGTACAGTCCCCCTAAGGACGCAACAACACCCAGCTCAGCTGGTCTTCCTTCACACCCGAAGGGAACAACAACACCCTGGATACCCCACCAGGTCTTCCTTCACAACCGAAGGGAAAAAACTCCTCAAAGAGAATTGAATGAAATTCAAGGCCCTAGATCAGGCTTTTGACAAGCAAGATCTGAAGCCACTAGCACTGAGAGCAAAGAATCTAAGCTAAGCGCACTCTCAGAACTACACAAGCTCTCTCAATTTTTCACTACAGAGTGGAGAGCAAAGAGCACACAAGGAGGAATGAAGTTCTTGGCTCTTAGAATTCTGTCAGAAGATTTGAATTGCTTGAACGAGTGTTCTCTACTTGGCTGAGTTGTTATTCTTCTCTTCTGTCTTGAATTTATATCTTCTTTTGAAATCCGGCGTTGAAGTAACTGTTGTCCCTTAGATTGGTAGTCGTTACATGCTTGACATTTAGAAGCTTCAAAAATCTTTTATCCTTTTGAGCACGTAAAGGAATAATGTCTTCTGCCGACTGTATGGTCCAACGTTGTATGACAGAACGTCTGTAGACCCTGCATGAATTAAATGCTAGAACAGTAGACAGCTAGGCTGTCTTTAGTTGTCAGTAAACATTGATAGGAATATTCACCATATAGCAAGCTAAATAGTCTCTTCTAAAAGATATGACAGAAGATGCACTATAATGGATGATATAGTCTGCATGCATGCAGAGGTAAGTTCAGATCTCATAAATGCAGGAGTGTCAGAGAGATATAGACGTGGACTTTGACTAGTCAACGCTTCAAGAGATAAGATAAGTGTCAAACCATAAAGTCGTTGTCTATATGACTTATGAAATCGTTATGAGTACTAACAAGTCATTATAGAGGGTAAATCGTTATGAGCGCTAAAGAAATCGTTGCGTAAAGCAAATCGTTATGCGCGCTAAAGAAATCGTTGCGTAAAGCAAATTGTTATGAGCGCTTAAGAAATCGTTGCATAAAGCAAATCGTTATGCGCGCTAAAGAAATCGTTGCGTAAAGCAAATTGTTATGAGCGCTTAACAATCGTTGCATAAAACAAATCGTTATGCGCGCTAAAGAAATCGTTGCATAAAGCAAATCGTTATGAATCAGGTCGAATTTTAGAATCAAGTATTTTTATTAGAATCAAGTCGAAATTTTAGAATTTTGGATTTTGTTGTAGCTCTATCCGAGAGACTTGCACCATGTGCTGCCCCTCCCTGGAGGGTTTTAAAGAGAGAGGAGAGGGCCGCACTGCCAAGAGAGCCCTGCCAGGTCCAACAAACCCCTGAATGGGCTGCGTGGTCCCAACGACCCCTCTTTTGGCTTGATTGGCCCATACGGACCCAGAAGGCCCGCTCAACCTCTAGCGGGTTCGACCAGCCTCCAGAGAGGCCGATCAAATCCGTTGGGTTTAACCTAAAGTGCGCGCCTCTGCCATTCCTCTGCTTCCATTGAGAAGCCCACGTTGGAATGGGATTTTATGGGAACAACCCAACCGCCAAATTGGGGGTCTCTCTCTTTCGATAAAAGGGTTGTACAATTTTTCTTTATACAGTGTACATCATAGTGTGATTGACGTCTAATTATATTGATGTGACAAACATCCAATCATAAGAAGGTGTATGCACACATATTCTTACGAGGGTGTGTACCAAGTATTTTTTTCTTTTCAATAGCTAATTAAGATTTCTATATGGAGTTATGTTTAACTATGATTAAAATATAATTATTTTAATAAAAGTTTGAAATAAAACTAAAATCTAAAAAGAATAGATAAAGGACAATTAATTAATAGTATCTGACTATAATATAAGAGGTCCTTACTGTAACAGAACTTAATATATACTGTAACAGAGGATAACACTTACTGTAATAAATTATACTCTCTATCAAAGATTAAAAATAAGTGATACGATTTCTAATTAGTTTACCTAAATAAAATTATATCTGAATATTTATCCAATAAATCATCACGGCAAAAGCATTAGAAAAAAAGCGGGAAGGAAACGAAACAAAAGAGTGGGAAGACAGAGCGGCGGTGGAATAGAAGCCTCCGACTGCGAGGGATCCCCGTCGAACCGGAAGAGGAAGACAGGGAGATGCGAGGAGGCGGCGGAAGAGGAGGAGGAGGGGGCCTTGGAAGGGGTCGGGGCGGAGGCCGAGCCATCGCCAGGAAGCCCCTTCGCGGCGCCGCCACCTCCCGCCGCGACTCCGACGCCAGCTTTGCAGCAGTCGCCCCTCCTCCGTCTCCCTTGCCCACGCCGTCCCCGCAGGCCCCCCCATCTCCGACCGTTCTTACCAGTCCGCTGCCCTCCGCTCCGTCAACGCGTACCTCGCCTCCATCTCCTCCGTCGCCCTCCGCCCCCCGCTCCCCTCCGCCACGTGACATCACCAGGGCATTCGACGATGTCCTCGCCCGCCTGGGCTGGTCCGTGCCCGTGGGCGTCGCGTCCGCCCTCGAGGACGACCTCCCTTCCCTCCTCGCTCAGCTCGGCTGCCCCGTGAAGCTGAGCAAGTCCGCCCTCAAGGCCCCGGCACGCCCCATGCCTGGCCGCCCCTCCTCGGGGCTCTCACTGGCTCGTCCACTGGCGCGCTACTCCGACCACCGCGACTCCTCTTCGTCCTCATCCTTCGCCGAGGGTAACAATGTCTTGCAGTACCACTTCCAAAGCTTCGCCCTGTTCATGGAAGGGGAGGACGGCGCCGTGGAGGCCCTCGACCAGGAGCAGCTGCGTCAGACAGAGGACCAGGTCGCGAAACACGTCGCGGCGCTGGAGTCGCTGGAGAAGGAGGCGGCCGAGCTGGAGAAGAGGGCCGAGGCGCTGCGGTCGGGGCCGTCCCCGCGGGAGGCGGCGGAGAGGGAGCGCGCCTTGCTCAAGGATGACATCAAGAAGTTCGACGTGATGATTGAGAGCTGGAAGGAGAAGCTGGCGTCAACGGAAAAGCTGCTGGCGGAGAAGGAGGAGGTGTTGGAAGCCAAATCGAGGGAGACCCGGCGGATCTCCGAGGAGAACGAGGAGCTGAGGAAGAGGATCGGCTCACAGGTGGTCAATGTGAGGGATGCAGAGAGGATGAAGAAAGAGTTCCAGGCGATGGAGAGGGACATTGCGGAGGCAGAGTTAGGGAGGAACGCTTTGGAGGAGAAGTCATGGGAACTCGACGCAGACATTGACCGAAAACAGAAAGAGCTGGAGTCTCTCGTGGAGCAGGCCAACCTGCTATCAGAAAGTATGCCGACCCCTCATTTTTGTTTGCCTTGATGAACTTTTAAGAGATTATACCAACCTAGAAACTTTCGTTAGTGTTATTTTTCTTTTAATTTGTGAACATGTTTATAGATAATTTAGAATAATTTCTGCACCTTGTTGCTCCTTCCCAGTAAAGTTCTTCATTTTTAAGAGCGATCATTTATCATTTCAGATTCTTTGGTTTTTGATTCACTATATTTACGCATCCAAAAGAAAAATCAAAACAAAAAGTCTCCACTCCAGTTGCTGATGCTGCAAGCCTGCAATACCTTACCACACTCTTGCTGACTTGCAAAAATCTGCGTCATGATATACCCTGCTGTGTGCCATTTAGGGATGCACGTGTTACAGGATCTCATGTAGTAAATGGCCTAGGGAAAAGAAAGCACTCCATTTCATCAGTTCTTAATGCTGCAATATCACTTTTACATTTTGACTAACTTTCCCAAAAAATTTGGTCATCACGTACTACTTCCCTGTCTGGTATTCAGGTAACGGATCTTATGATATATCATTTTATTTTAAATACATAGCTAAATGTTTTTCTTACCTAACAGATCTTATGATATATCATTTCTTTTAAATACATAGCTAAATGTTTTCTTGTTTCAGATTGCTAAGGCACAGTGGCGTAACTCTTAATCATTTTCATTGCCAAACTTTTATTTTGCTTCTTGAGCTATGTCAGACTTTACTGATAGATAGAAAAGGTAGCTATTTATAACAGCTAATGGACTCAAGTTAGAGAATATTACTGGTTAGCAAGAGCTAACTTTGAACATGCCATGTTTCTGGAGGGACTGCAAACCAAAATACCTAGGCATGAATGTAGAATATTAAATTTCTAACTTGAACTTGGATTGGATTAGAACAACCTTTATGATGGATAGAGCTTAAACAACTTTTGTGAAATGCCAGGTTATTGAAATTTGACTATTCATGCTAGGCATGGAAGTGGTAACAGCAACCTGATATTGGATCCATTGTATATTTATGTTTAGTCAGTTTCTAACAGTTCTTTTGCAAATGGATAGTTGAACATTATTGGTATCGTACATGTTATTGGTTTAAGTGTATCTACTGTCAGATAAGGTCCCACAATGTCCTATGTCCATGTAGTTTCATCTGATTTGTGTCCTGTGGTTGCAAAATCATTAGATGGAGGCAAATAGGATTAAGAGTGGACTGCTTTCAAACTTTTCTGAGTTCCTGCTCTAGTATGCTTCAGGTATCAATATTTGTGTTGGAAGTCCACATAAAAATGAAGATTTGAATAAATTTTATTTGCTGGGGAAATTGTGCCAGCTATGTGACACGGGTCGATACTCGGCAACTCGGCGCGCCGTCAGGCCATCATTTTCCGAGGGAGGACCTGGACGGACGAGCTGACTCATTCCGGGCAGAGGAAAGTAGGTCGGCGCTTTGTGTCGGCTCTCGGGGGCTCGGCCCGAAGAGCATCGACCACCGAGCTGTCCAGCGAAAGGAGACGCACGAAGCCACGTTTCGGGACGAGTCAAGTCCCACCATAGTCCTCGGCGGTAACGCTTCTTCCTAGACTTTCTTTATATGGACTTGCATAACCACAAGTGAAAGATTCGTTGGCGGGACGACCTAGATATTATGGGCCACGTTTTGGTAACTGTCCTGGCACGACCGTAGTGGGAAGGTCCAGTGATGGTAAGTTCCAAAGGTAGCAACAGCTAGACGCATACGATCGCCGGGCCGATATATGCGGGATCTATTCAGCCACGACTACCGCCCACTACACCACAGTCAGTAGGAATCCCGGGCGGTTTCCTGGCACGTCTTCGATTCACTATCGCAGTCCTACCCACAGAACCCTTATAAAAGGGAGAGACATCCTCCGTTCCTGAGGTACGCAACTTCTAGTCCACAAACCCTCTCATTCGACCTCCCGAACTGACTTGATCGTCAGAGTCTTTCCCACCGAGGTCCCTCGGTGTCTTGCAGGTTGGAATTCGGCCGCATCTTCTTCCTCGTGCCTTCGTCCCTTGGGAAGCACTCGGCCTTGGGCCGACCCCGTTACTCTCGCAGTAATATTTTGGCGCGTCTGTGGGAATTTCTCGTATGAAAAGCTTGTTATTATGGCACCAAGGGAAAGGCAGTGGCTCGCTCTTCCGGCGATGAGATCGCCCTCACCACCGTCGTTGAGGAAATCGCCAGAGGAGGTTCGGGCACCAGGGAGCAGGGCTCGAACACTTCTTCCCGCCTTGATCGCGTCGAGACCATGATCGCAGGGCTACACAAGATGTTGGTACGGATGGAGGAGAATCAGCAGGCGATGACGGCTCAAGGCGAGGCAGTAAGTCGTCCGATCGCCCCTACACCGGTCCTGCGCGACGACGCTGGGCCTCCAGAGGTCCAGGCGGTTCCTCCAGCGATGTCGGCAAGCCACGCCGACGTCCGAGCAGCGGCTTCTGCTCTCTCAGCACTAGTTCTCCCGCCTGTCCCAGCAGCGACACCAGTGGCCCCCGCCACTGCGACGGAGCACGGGCCCTCAGGATGACGGAGGTCGATCACTGCACGGCCGAGTCGACACCCGCCCCATCAAACCTCCTGCTGGCGGAGCCTCGTTGGAGGAGCGACCTCGAAGAAATGAATAGGAAGATCGAAGCTCTTCAGCGGGGAACTTGGGCCCCCTCGGTGGCGACACTGCTCTCCACTTCACCGTTCGCCGAGGAGATCACCTCGGCCCCAGTCCCATGAAGCTACAACTCCCAAAGTTCCGGCGATACAACGAGACGACTAACCCCGTTCATCATCTTGACAATTTTCAGGGACAGATTGAATGGTGAACCTTTCTGATGCGCTGAGGTGCCGAGCCTTCATGTCAACTCTTGATGACGCGGCGTTGCAGTGGTTCAAGGCCTTGCCTGCACGGTCGGTGACGAGCTTCCCTACCTCGCGCAACGCTTCTTAGACCACTCTCTACATACTGTCCAGCACTCCCTTTGCACCGACAATATGTGGCTCGTAGCACAGAGGGAAGGCGAGCTCTTCCGCGACTATGCAAAGAGGTTCCAGCTCGAAGTAATGAAAGTGATCGACCTCGACTTACGAATGGCTGTCAATATCTTGACAAGAATCTGCTCCAACGCGCCGTTCGTGGCATCCATCGCCAAGAAGCCGCCTGCGAGTCTTTCCGACCTTCTCTCCCGCATGCAGAAGTACGTGAGGCTAGAGTCCACCCTCTGCGCGGCAGGCAAGTGAGCCACCTCTCCGAGCTAGGGTCCTCAAGCAAAGCGCCAGAGCCGAAGAAGCCGAAGAGAGAGGAGCACTCAGCGCGTGGTGACAGACGGTCAGAGTCGAAACCTCCCCACTTCGGCAGACTCCCGTCCAAGATCCTGCCCGTCATCAAGAAGCTAGCGGAGTTTCGACGGCCGAGCCGTTGGCTAAACCACCGTCGGGACGTGGAGCGACCTCTACTGCGAGTATCACAAGGGCTACGGGCACACCCCGACCAGTGCCGAAGCCTGAAGTTGGAGATTGTTGAGATGCTGCGGCGCGACATCATTGGGAGAGTCATCGTCGATGGACGGGTGAAGGAGCGGACCCCCGAGGAGGAGCGCGGAGCTCGCGGGGGAAAAGGAGCGGTCCTCGTCCTGGCCGGAGGCTCGGCAGGAGGAGGAGACAGTGGGAGAAAGCGGAAAGCGTATGCGTCGGCCGCAGGTTCAAGCTCGGGGAGCTCGGCCCTCAAAGCTCACGGTGTTATATCATTTTCTGAGGAAGACGTTGTCGGCCTCAGCCTCCCCCACGATGATGCGTTGGTCATCCACGCTGACATCAATGAATATGATGTACACCGAATCCTGGTTGATAATGGAGCGGCTCCCGGCGTTCTTTTTTATGACTGCTATGTGAAAATGACCAACCTAAGCACTGAGTTAAAGCCCGTAGCCACCCCTTCTTCGGGTTTAGCGGGTCTCCCGTCATTGCCGAAGGGTCGATCAGGCTGAAGGTCACCCTCAGGACTCGCCCGTGTTCTGTAACCGTTGAGGTCGACTTCCTTGTTGTGAAAGAAAGTCAGCCTACAACGCTTCTTCGGCCGGGGTCTTCTGGGAAGTTAGGAGGAGTCTCCTCCACCTACCATCAGAAGTTGAAATTCCCAACACCGAGCAGGATAGGCGAGGTTGCGGGAACCAAACCGAAGCCCGTCGGTGCTATGCAAATTCAATAAAAGCAAAGGAACCAGTCGTTTCTGAGTACAAGCCCATCTATGATGAGAATGTCGAGAGGCATGAGCCACAGCCGAGCAGACGAAGCAAGTTGAGATCGCAGAAGGAAAGTCAGTGGTGATCGGCGCCGAGCTCCAAGAGTTGGAGGCGAGGTTGGTCCGATTTCTCGAAGATTGCGGCGACGTCTTCGTGTAGGTGGAGGACGACCTCCCTGGGATGACCCTGAGGTTATTCAACACCATCTGAACGTAGATCCCAGAGCTCGGCCCGTGCGACAGAAGAAGCGGCCCTTGTCGGCTGATTGACAGGAGGCAGTGGACGACAACTTGGCAAAGTATTTATGTGCAGGTTGTTCGGAATGCCTTCTACCCCGAATGGGTGGCCAACGTCGTCCTCGTAAAGAAAGCAATAGAAAGTGGCGCATGTGCGTGGACTTCACTGACCTGAACAAGGCGTGCCCGAAGGACAGCTTTCCTCTTCCTCGCATCGACCAGCTCGTCGACTCTACAGCGAGACACGAGCTTCTGAGCTTCCTCACGCATACTCAGGATATCATCAAATCAGGATGGCCCCTGAGGACGAGGAGAAGACTGCCTTCACCACTGAAAAAGGTCTATATTGTTTTCGAATGCCGTTCGGACTAAAGAATGCAAGGGCCACATACTAGAGGCTCGTCAACATGATGTTCGAGCAGCAAATCGGGAAGATGATGGAGATATACATCGACGACGTATTGGTGAAAAGTCGGCGAGCGAGGACCATGCTCGTGATCTGGCCGAGACCTTCGAGGTGCTGCGGAGGTACGGGTGAAACTGAACCCCGAAAAGTGCGTCTTCGACGTCCGCGCTGGAAGTTCCTCGGCTATCTCGTCTCAAGCCGGGGCATCGATGTCAACCCCGACAAGGTGTAGGCCATCATCGACATGCATGACGCTCCAAGGACCGTCAAAGAGGTACAGAGGCTTAACGACCGAATCACCGCCCTGAGCAGGTTCATGTCCAAGTCGGCCGAGAGATGCAAACCTTTCTTCGATGTGTTGAGGAAGGGGCGGTTCGAGTGGAACAATGAGTGCCAAAAGGCTTTTGACGAACTCAAGGCCACTTAGCTAATGTACCTACTTTGAGTAAGCCCATTGCAGTAGAGGAGTTGTTCTTATACATCTCGGCCACAAATCACTCAATCAGCTCGGTACTCGTACGAGAGGAAGAGCGAAAGCATCTTCCAATATACTATACGAGCAAAGCCTGCGAGGAGCCGAACAACGCTACTCCGACCTCGAGAAGGCAGGGTACGTGCTGGTGATGGCGGCTCGACGGTTCCGACCTTACGTCCAAGCACACAAGATCGTGGTGCTCACCGACGCCCCTATAAAGCAAGTGTTCAGCCGACCCGAGGCCTCGGGAAGGATGGCCAAGTGGGCTGTCGAGCTCGGAGAATTCGACATATCATTCAGGCCTCGGGTCGCCATCAAAGCTCAAGCCCTTGCCGATTTCATTTCTGAAAGTACGACGATGATATCTGAACCAGAGGAGATCGTCGAGCACTGACTTGTCTATGTGGACAGGGCTTCCAACTCTCAGGGTAACGGGGCTGGAGTCGTCCTGCATTCGCCGGAGGGCCTTGTCCTAAGGTACGCAATCCGATTCGGCTTCTCTGCTTCCAATAACGTAGCCGAGTACGAGGCCGTCATCTCAAGGCTCAGAATGGCGAAGACGTGGAGAGCAACAAAGGTTCGGGTCCATAGCGACTCGCAACTGGTCGTCAGCCAGGTCTCGAAGGAGTTCGAAGCCAGGGAAGAAAAGCTCGCCTCATATATGGCCGAGGTCCAGAGAGTGATGAATGACTTTGAATCGACGGAACTGCTAAAAATTCCCCGGTCCGATAACTCCCAGGCCGACGCACTCTCCAAATACGCGGCCACCTCGGAGTATCGTCAGGAGTCCTCCGGTTCGTAGAGGAGCTTAGCGAGCCTTCGGTGGGATCTATGGAAGTCATGTGCATCGACGTCGAGCCGACATGGATGACCCCCATTGTCGAGTACATCTGAGACGGACAACTCCCAGATGATAAAGAAGAAGCACTTAAGGTAAAAAGACGAGCCCCAAGATTTTTTCTAATCGGCGATGACCTTTACAGAAAGGGCTTTAGCTTCCCGCACTTGCGGTGCGTGGGCCGAAGACAAGCCGAGGAGATCGTCGCCGAGGTACATGAAGGCACATGCGGAAGCCATACAGGGCCACGGTCGCTGATTCGAAGAATAACTCGGCAAGGCTACTGGTGGCCAACCATGCTGAGGGATGCCGAAGGGCACGTCCGGAGATGCCAACAATGCCAGCTCTTTGGCAAGGTAGATCGGCAGCCGCCGGCAAACCTCACTCCACTGACGGCTCCATGGCCCTTCGCGCAGTGGGGGATGGATATCCTCGGCCCATTTCCGCCAGCCTCCGGGCAACGAAAATTTCTCATCGTTAGAGTCGACTACTTCACTAAGTGGGTGGAGGCCGAGCAGTTGGCAAAGATAACCGACGCAACGCATGGGGATTCGTATGGAAAAACCTTGTCTGCAGGTTCGGGCTGCCTCGGACGATCATCACTGACAACGGCAAGCAGTTCGACAACGCCAGGTTTCGTCGTAATTGCGCAGAGCTCGGCATCGACCATCGCTTCACCTCGGTTGCTCACCCTCAATCTAACGGGCATACCGAGGTGACCAATCGGACGCTGCTCGAAGGGCTGAGAAGGCGACTGAATGACCGTAAAGGCCGATGGGCTGAGGAGCTACCCCACGTGCTGTGGGCTTATCGAGCGACGCCCCGCGAAGTCACTCAAGAGTCCCCTTTTGTGCTCGTCTTCGGCATAGAAGCAGTAACTCCAGTGGAATTGCTCGTGCCATCAGAAAGGGTTCTAGGGTTTGAACGTGAAGACAATGATCGCTCGTTATGTGTCGAGTTGGACCTAGTCGAGGAGCGGCGAAACAAGGCAGCGTCTAGAGTTGAAGTCTATCAGCGCAAGATGAAGCGAAGATTCGACACGAGTGTCAGACCTCGTCGCTTCAGTGCAGGTAGTCTCGTCCTTCGGAAGCTCGCCGTCGCGGATCCCAAGTCGGCTGTAGGGAAGTTATCCCCCCTTGGGAAGGCTCATATCGGGTGGTCGAGGACCTCGGACAGGGGGCCTATCGTTTGGAAGACTCAAGTGGCTCGGCGGTTCCAAGTAGGGGTGTAAACGAGCCGAGTCGAGCCGAGTAGTATGCTGCTCAACTCTGTTCGTTAATTTTTATCGAGTTCGAGCCGAACTCGAGCTATATCGAGTATTGAAAATGTCTTTCAAACTCGGCTCGTTTAAATACTCTCGAGCTCGAGCCCTTAACGAGTATTTTAACGAGCTTAATTGAATTTGTGAGTTCGTATATAAGTAAGTTCAATCCAATCTACAAGTAAAAAATTGATTGTTCATAAGACCTAAATTTATCTTATTTCAAACTCATATCTCAATAGTTTTGATAAGTTACTTAATTTAACTATTTTAATATAATGTTTGAAATATATTCATAATTTGTTACAAGCAATATGAGATAATAGATAGACACCGCAAGGGAGGGGGTTGGTGTGCGACAAGGTAGGGGCGGTGCTGTAACTCCCCTTCGCACACCGCCTAGAGCCCTTTTCTGCACCGTCGGTGACGGTATTGCGGCCGCCGAGAGCACCGTCTGCCACTGACGGATGGTCCACAGTGGTCGCCTGAGATGTCAGTGCCGACAACGCCCCTCGGTCCCACCGGGGGGCTCACCTACTGCGCAGGTCGGTCTCGAGAGGAAGAAGATACTTGATATGCTGGGGGACCTTGTAACACTAAATTTTATGTTCATGCCCCTATTTACATGATCTGTGTATACCCTCATTTGCATGATTTGTGTATATACACTGTGGATTTAGTCTATGACATTTAAGCCCTCAAAATATTTATATTATAATAATAATTGTATAAAAACAAATAAATATTTTTATATCAATATATACTTATTATATTTAAAGAAATATTTAAATGAAGTGTTAACGAGTACTTAGACAAGCTCTTAACGAGTATTTAATCGAGCTCTTAACGAGCTTTTAAACGAGTTGTTCACGAGTATAATCGAGCCGAGCTCACATATGTTCAGACTCGGCTCGTTTATGAATCGAGCTTTCTTTCTTGTTCAAGCTCGGCTCGTTAATTAAATAAACGAGCCGGACCGAGCTTTTATCGAGTCGAGTTTCGAATTACTCGTCGAACGTATCGGCTCGTTTACACCCCTAGTTCCAAGGACATGGAACGCCGAGCACCTTCGATGTTATTACCTTTGAGTTATAAAAGTTTAACGAGGTCGCTTCGGCACTCTAAGCGTTCTAAGGAGGTCGCTTCGGCACTCTAAACATTCTAAGGAGATCGCTTCGGCACTCTGAGTCTAACGATGTCGCTTCGGCACTCTAAACGTTCTAAGGAGGTTGCTTCGGCACTCCGAGTCTAACGAGGTCGCTTCGGCACTCTAAACGTTCTAAGGAGGTCGCTTCGGCACTCTGAGTCTAACGAGGTCGCTTCGGCACTCTAAACGTTCTAAGGAGATCGCTTCGGCACTCCGAGTCTAACGAGGTCGCTTCGGCACTCTAAACGTTCTAAGGAGGTCGCTTCGGCACTCCGAGTCTAACGAGGTCGCTTCGGCACTCTAAACGTTCTAAGGAGGTCGCTTCGGCACTCCGAGTCTGACGAGGTCGCTTCGGCACCCTCAATGTTCTAAGTAGGGACGTTTCGGCCCACCGAAGTCTTTAACGAGCTCAAGCATGCGTAAGATTACGATGGGAACAAGGCCGCATTCGGGAGCGAGAAGGGCGATTGTATTAACAAAGTGGCCGAAGGCCCAGAAGAGATGCTACAAATAAACACGCCGATCTGAAGCTCAGCGGTAACTTTGGCGAAGAAAAACTAGTGATCGTCGGCCGAAGGAACCGAAGCAGAGGTCCCCGCGCCAGGTTGTGCGGCCGCGGTCGGCGCAACTTCCTCACCGGCCTCGTCGCCACCCCAATCGGAGGCTGCACGGTAGTCAAGTCCAGCTCGGGAAGGCCTCGTCGATCGTCGCCAGACAGTGCTTGTACGCGTCCGTGAACAGCCCGGTTATCTGGTCAAGATGCGCGTCGGACTTTATGTACTCGACCACGGCCTTCTGGCGTTCATCGGCCACGAGTTGGGCCACTCCTGCCTTTGTTTCCTCGTGAGCCTTCGCTTCGGCCTCTCGCGCGGCTTTCTCCGCGACCAGCGAAGTCTTGAGCTTGTCCAACGCTTTGGCAAGAGGCGGCCCGATCCTCCGACTTGCTGACTCGCGCAGCCTCAGCAGCGATCGACTTCTCGAGCTCGGCACTCTTCTTCCCAAGGTCTGCGACCTCCTTTTCCAAGGAGCGCACACGACCTTGCCGACGTCGGATTTGATCCATCCGATGAAGGAGCATCACGAGCAGGCCCAGTTGGTGTTGAAGACCCTGGAACGCCTCGTCAATGAGGTCGGGGGTCTTCAGTGATGTGGCTCGGGAAGTAGCGTCCGCAGGAGCAGACGCCCGACCCCACTCCAAGGGGCTCGGCCCCGTCAGTTGAGTCATGGAGACGATCAGGCGGTGGGACGGAGAAGCAGCACTCGACGTGCTGCCCTCAATCAATCGCGGCTCGGATGGCCAAGCTCGCTTCACTGGTCTCTCCACGATCTCCCTGGGCGTGGGCCCTGGCGCGACCGTGGACACGGAAGGTACGACAGTTGTAAAGGAGGGAACTGGGGCTCCACGATCTGGACCTCGGCCTCCTCGGTAGGCCGTTTCTCCTTAGCAATCTTTTTCTTCTGGCCGCCAGCGGCAAAGCGTTGGGCGGCAAGGGCTCGGTAGTCTGCCGGCTTGGCCATTTCTGTCAGAAAAAGAAAGCATCGTCAGGACAGTCAACTACGACGAAGAATGAGATTAAAGAAAGAAATTTCCTAAAAGCGTCAGACCTCTATCGACCCGCTGGATCAACTCGAACAGTCGGCAGAGGGTTCTCGCAAGTCGGGCGTCGACACCGCCTGCAGCGAGTCAAAGTCCGAGAGCTCGGCATCGCTCATGTCGGCTGGGGGCCGAAAGCCCCGTCCTGAGGGTTGATAGCCGACCAGGTAGTAGGAAAATCCCACCCTTCTGAGTTATGAATGAAACAAAAATTCCTCTTCTAGTGATGGATAGAGGAAGGGAACCGACTAAGGAAGTGGCGGCCTGACCGAGCTGATATGACAACCAATCGCCCGAGACCTTAAGAGAGAAGCAAAAGAAAAAAGGCGGATGCTCGCCGAATCTTAGCCATGGCGCATGCCACCAAGAAACCGACAGCCGACCGCCAGGAATTGGGGGCCAATTGAGGGGGCGACCCCCAGTATAGCAGAAGATGAACTACAAGGGATGAAGGGGGTACCGGAAGCCAGCTCGAATTGACTCCGAGTATAGGCAGAACCCGTTCTCCATTGTGTAGTGAGCCCGAAGGTTGTCCGAGGCATACACGGAGAAGTCAGGGGGAAAGGCGATCCCGGATGATCCACAGTCCAGTCGACGGTCGCCTGGTCAATCTCAGTGACGGCATCGCCACGGAGTCGGCCGCTTTGCGCACGCCAGAAGATGGGGCTGAAGAAACCCTGGGCACGTACGTCCCGGGGACTACGGGAGCGCTCTCGCTGGCCTCCTCCGCCGCCTGCATCTGGAGGACCCGCGGGTGGGAGCGGTGCGAGAAGAAGGGGGTTGAGCAAGGGCACCCTCGGAAGGAGAGTACTCTGAGAAGATGTGGAAGGGGATAGAGAAGATCGAGAGGCAGAAGGCGAGCCCATGGCTTACCTCCGAGAAGAAAATGATCGAAGCGAGGGCGATCGGTCAGAAGCTCTGCGAGAGCGCTCGGTCACTCCACCACAACTCGGAAGGTCGGCGTGCTACGGTTGCTGGAGCTCACGCACGCAAAGGGCCTCCTTTCGGTACCACTAACGCTATTTATAGGGTCCCGGGGTCACCTCGACCTAACGGATGCAGATTGTCGCTGCGTCAAAGCGTCACGATCGTTCCACGTGTCGCCACCCCTGTCGTTGGCAAGCTTCGAACGCGGATTGTAATCCAGAGAAGGAGGATCGGGAGTCGAGGCGTCGATGGGAACGCCCGTCGCATCGTCTGCCATCATGATTGCAATCGGAAGTCGAGGCAGCGCGTCGTTTCGCTCTGGTGTCAGAAGCGTCAGAGGTCATGACTCTCCAACAGCCGTTGCGTCCCTTCATGATCCCGACAGTGCGTAGGCACGTCTGACGAGGGAACGTACGTTGGCGTCCGGTTGCTAAATATCAACATCTTCTCCTCGGCCCGTCGCGACGTCCCGAGCAAAAGCTGGGGGGCCAATGACACGGGTCGATACTCGGCAACTCGGCGCACCGTCAGGCCATCATCCGCCAAGGGGAGGACCTGGATGGACTAGCTGACTCATTCCGGGCAGAGGAAAGTAGGTCGGCGCTTTGTGTCGGCTCTCGGGGGCTCGGCCCGAAGAGCATCGACCACCGAGCTGTCCAGCGAAAGGAGACGCACGAAGCCACATTTCGGGACGAGTCAGTCCCACCATAGTCCTCGGCGGTAACGCTTCTTCCTAGACTTTCTTTATATGGACCTGCATAACCACAAGTGAAAGATTCGTTGGCGGGACGGCCCGGATATTATGGGCCACGTTTTGGTAACTGTCCTGGCACGACCGTAGTGGGAAGGTCCAGTGATGGTAAGTTCCAAAGGTAGCAACAACTAGACACATACGATCGTTGGGCCGATATATGCGGGATCTATTCAGCCACGACTACCGCCCACTACACCAGTCAGCAGGAATCCCGGGCGGTTTTTCTGGGCACGTCTTCGATTCACTTACCGCAGTCCTACCCACAGAACCCTTATAAAAGGGAGAGACATCCTCCGTTCCTGAGGTATGCAACTTCTAGTCCACAAACCCTCTCATTCTGACCTCCCGAACTGACTTGATCGTCGGAGTCTTCCCACCGAGGTCCCTCGGTGGTCTTGCAGTTGGAATTCGGCCGCATCTTCTTCCTCGTGCCTTCGTCCCTTGGGAAGCAACTCGGCCCTGAGCCGACCCCGTTACTCTCGCAGTAACACTATGATTTCTAGGAAATTGTGCCAACTATGACGTGACCAAAGATCAAAGACTTGGCATGCCATGTCATATATTGTTGTTGATACAGAGTAATTAATTTGTTCAATGACATGGAGCCCACTCTTTAGAATGTGAATATGTTTCTGTTTCTTTTCCTATTTTCATACACATGTGCATGTACACATGGTGATGCCTATTTGTACTTTTGTCATGGTTCTTATTCACCATATCATTCTTTCTGATTGGAACAGACCCTGAGACAGTAGTAATAGATAAAAGATCAGGGGGAGTGTAATGCCATTTTTTTTGGAAGAGTGGACACATAGGTTTACTAAGCCAAAAAATAAAGGAGTGGATATACATATCATGTCAATAGCACCCAACATTCCCATCAGACCAGATATTGAGTCCATACAAAAATGGGAGAGGATATCCTATGGATCCAAATGGTGCAAGAACAAGGAAACGCCCGAACCGCATCGTGCCTGGGGCTTTACGATCCTCAGGCACGGTCGGGTTGATCGGCCCAGGTGATCTGAGAAATGCAGAGAGAGGGAGAGGGAGATCACTGCAGTGGTGGGGGGGGGTGCACCGGAGGAGGACCCTATGCGGGGGGTGGGGGCACAGGGTGCATTGGAAGGGGAAATGAGAGATGCAGAGAGAGGGAGAAGCAGGGGGCACGGGAGGCTCAAACGCCTGCAACTGGCTGCCAGAGCACACAATCCCTCATCATCAACATTGCCGGGTCCCCACCCTTCCGTCTCCTCCAAGCCGATGACACCTTGGGTTCTTCGGGCGTTAAGATTAACCATCCAGAGGTAAGGGCACGTCCACACGACAAACCAGCTCCGAATTGGTTACCTTGTTGCCCAGCTAGATGGCTGCTGTGGTGGGTGAGGGAGTGAGAGATGCATAGAGAGGGAGAGGGAGGGCAGGGTGCCGGGGGGGGGGATATGGGCACCGGGGATGAACCGGTGTGGTATGTACCATACCATACTGACCCACAAAAACTCCGATTTGGTGCGATATTACAGTATGGCGAACCTTGCATTATGCCCCCTGTATGCAAAATCTTGGCCCACTTCAATCTTCAATTGTTAGAAGTGAATAACCACCTTATCTTCTGATTGGGTGTGTCTATCAAAAAGTCTGCTGTTTCTCTCTTCCCATAAGACCAATAGATTTGCATGAGTTTGCTGCCAGACTTTCTGATCATAAGGCACATACTGCTACATGCAAACCAAGCCACCAGATTTGATGATCATCTTTGAAAATTCATTTTTGTTTCCATGAGGCTAGCAATGGGTTCTACATCTGAAAGATGTTCTGCTAGGCTGCCAAGCAGCCAGAGAGGAGCACACAAGAAACAGGTCGTTCATGGATCCCTCTTCACCCCCCACAAGATCTAAGAAGCATTGATGCCATCCAAAACTATGGACAACCATTGTAGACATGGGAAATATCCTCATCAGAACATCTCACCAGAATTGGGAACATGCATGGTAAGATAAAGAAGTTTGATGACCAAGTAGTTATTGAGGAGAAAAAGATGAAAATCAAACTTCCTCTGAAACGTGGCATTTGTGGATTCTCTGTTCCATCAGCCAGATAAAGAATGAGGGCTCTTCCTTTCTGTTAATCCCTCTCCAGGCAATGAAAACCAATGAAAACAGTATATTAAAATAAGACAATTGTGTCGCATCTGTCCAAATAAAGCAAAGATATTGATACATGCCTTGAATTGACCTCATTTCGGTTTTTATGCCTCTACAAACCTATGCAGGAAAAAAAGATGGATTTATGTCTGTGTTAAAAATGTAAAAAGAAAGAGAAGGGGATGGTGCTGAAAAAAAGAAAGGAGAGACTTGCTCAAGTAGAGAGGAAATAATTCATTTGAATGTTTCTTCTGTGGTAAGATATGTAAGAAAAAGAGAGAGGAATCTATCAGGCTCTCTCTTCCATTATTACAAAATGTACACTCCCTGGCCCATTTCACATAAGGAATGCACTGTCTCTGCTCATTATATCCTTCCCACATAAATTTTGAGAGTCCTCTCAATTCTTTTTTCTAATTCATTCTGGAATTAAAAAAAACTGGCAAATAATGCAGAGGCATAGTTGATAAAGCAGAGTTAATTAAAATATTAAAATTCTTTTCTAGCCTTCCAACTTGATAATTTTTTTTACCGAATCTGTGAAGAAGAGGCCTCTACTCAGGTTTTCTGTTGTCTATAGTGAAGAGGTATGGCTAACCACAAATTTGTCACTTTACAAGATAGGATTCTTCACATCTTGAAGCCATTGTATTTAAGCCTATGATTGCACTTGAAGCCACTGTATTTTAGCTTATGATTGTACTCGTCATAACTTGTCAGGAAACCTGACAAGCCTCAAAATTCTTTAATAAGAAGAGAAATTTTCGGACTACAGGTTCTAAACTGAATCTTCTTGAAGAAGAACTGTCATCTGTGAATTGTAACTGAGTTATGAATGCTGAAGAGTGAAACATTTTTATGCTGCAAATCCATCTGTACTCTTTTGCAATACTAACAATCAGCTTAGCATTTTAACAAACATCAGCAATGGTGACAATGCATGACCTTGCCAAAGTTCTCTGTCACTTCTAAAGTAAGTGTGAGTCTTTCCAGTAAAATAATAGAAAAGGAAGCAGAACATACAGAATTGTGAACAATATGAAGCCATTTTTATGGGATTGAAGTCCCTTCAATGGGTGCCATAGACATTCCCAGAAACCCTATGCACTCAATGAGTGGCTCAGTGGGTAAGGGTAGTGGCTTAGTGGGTAAGGCCTTCCATATACACCTAGTTTAATAGGTCTCAGGTTCAAACTCCAGCAAGGTCAGGTTTATAGGGATTTCAAAGAAGGTTGTATAAATAGGTTACCTTAGGTTGTTCCTAGCCCTAGTGACTCAGTGGGTAAGGCCTTCCATATACACCAAGATTTAAGAGGTCTCAGGTTCAAACTCCAGCGAGGTCAGGTTTATAGGGATTTCAGAGAAGGTTGTATAAATAGGTTACTTTAGGTTGTTCCTAATCAAAATAATTCCCAGAAACCATATCATATGCTTTACTCAAGTTCAGAAGCTAGAGATTATTTTCTTGAATCCTTCATAGAGAAAACTATCTCATGTAGTCATGAGCCATATAAAAGGAAACCCTCAGCCTCCTGCCAGAGATAAAAACCTAACTGATATTCTGTAGTTATCTTTGGTAATATGACAGCAAGTCTACTAGCTAGATTCTTCATCAAACTTTCATGTATGTGGACACTGATAAGCCTGAAGTCCTTCAAGTCCACAGCCTCATTCTTCTTACACCGAGAAAATGCGATTGAGGTGTCCTCACTGCTGTATCCTTCTCCAAACATGCTTGAATAACTAGCAACGCATCTTCCTTAATTACAGGCCAAAATATCCGATAAAATATTGAAGGAAAACCATTTGGCCCTGGTGCCTTTTCTCCTTCAGCACTTAAACTTTCTTTACAACTACTTCATTGATTGAATCTAGACCAGTCCATTGTGGTTATCATTTGTTCTCAGATCTCAATAGAAGCAAACAAGTGTTTGTGAAATTTGACTTTCCTCTTCTAACCAAGATTGCCAATTGGATCCTCATTGTACTAGCAAATTTGCCTCCTTTGAAGGATGCATATCTCTTGGATGACCCAGAGTTTCAGCAGCAGCACTTTGTCGTGGTAGAGGAAGACCTATGACATCAAGGCACTTACAAGAGTATTTACAGAGACACTAGGACCTGGGTCAACCTTGCACCAGGGTTGCAGGAGTTAAATACTAACATAAAATTGAGATAGTGATAAGATTTTGAGGTCCTAATCCTATGCTTCCTCTATCAACGTAGAAGCCTTCTAAATGTGTTTAATTCACTAGATTATTTTATTAGAAAAGAGTCTATTCCTTTTTGAACTCGGCTAAAATCCTGAAAACACATCTCCTTGATGAGGCATCTTTATAAATAAGCTCCATCATAGGTTCCCAAATAAGATTCAATGAAGAACAGCAAAAGATCAAGAGAAATCAAAGAAGATGTTATGATGTTTTGGCATCTCTATGAATAAGCATTTCCATGGGAGCTATTTGTGAGATGTGTTAAACTGTAGTCCCATAGATATAATTTGGTTTAAAGAGGGATCTTCCAGGAGTTTATGTGTGCACTTGTATTTATCTTTCATTTTTAATAATTAAGAGTCAAACATGGACTTTATGAGATAGATGGAAAGCAGAAATAGTTATTATTGGTACCTACCTTGCACAACGGGCACTTAGCCATTTCAATGGGGAACCAGCTACCTTTGCAATGAGCTGCACCATGCATGCCACTGATTCATACTTTATGCCAAGGGTGGTTCAACAAGCCAGATATATATGAGTTTTAATTTCCTTGATTTATGAATTGAGTAATCTTTTGTCAACTTTGTGTTATTCTTGATATTACTCTCGTGGATCACTTACTTTCTTAAAATGATTTTCAGGCTGAAACTTGGATGTGATTTTCAGTACGTGCTAAATGTTAAAGGATCTTCTCCATCTGAGGTACTTGGCACCAACTACAAAACAATGCTGAAGCCTGCCCTGAATGAACTTGCTGATGAGATAAAGAAAAGCTCTGTGGCTAAAATGGAGGAAAAAATTGGCCTCCAGAAACAGTTGTGAAAAGTCTCTTGAGGTGGAGGAGAAGAAGGAAAGCCTTGTTGTGCTTCAAAAGAAAATTGATGAGGTAGATTTCTGAGCTGTCATGCTCAATTTGATTTTTTTTTGTACAAACACCCTCTTAGAAATGAATTGAGTTCCTTACATTGTGAATACCTCATGGTCAATATATTCAGTAGCAGCTCCCTAAAAGCCACTGTGTATTTTTGAAAGAAGCCCCATCTCTATCTAATGCAATAGAAGAAAAGAGGCAGAGAAGGAGGGAAACATAGCATGCTTTATTGACAAAATTGTCAAAACATGGTTGGTTAGGTCCATAAGAAACCTAAGGGGAAGAAGTAGTAGAAGAGGGATGGGTAAGGATCTTGGAGTTAGATTGAATTTGCCCCCCATTTTCATTGCTTCTGTGTGGATTATGACTGACTTTGGTGTGGGGGGAGGATTGCGGACTCAAGTAGAAAGAGAGAATGCAGGCAAAGAGAGTCTAGGTGATAATAGAAAAGAAAAAGAACTTCTGTAACTTTTCACTCATCCCACTTGTGGCATTCTCCAAAGAAATAAAATTTGATCATGTTGTTGTTCCCGTGCTCTTTGACATGTTGATGCGGTTTGAGGGAGAAGAAACCAGAAAACACAGGGTGGGGTGAAACGTGGAGGAGGAAGAAGGAGAAGGGGTTGGGCTTCCACCCTGGGGATTCCACCTCGCTGAGGAGAAGACAAGAAGGCTGCGCACCAAAGCTCTTCAAATCTTCATTAATTCCTAAAAATAGGTTATTACACATTATTTATAGTGAGGGAACCCTATGGTCCTCACTAATACACCCAAAGATTGAAATACCCTCAAGCCTAAAAATAGGTCCAAATTCAGACCCAAAAATACACAGAAAATAAAAAGAGCTCTAATGGGCCTCATATGGGCCTTATTACATCAACTAAATGCCCAATCTCATAAAAGAAACATGCTAGTGGTCCAACGGCAAGTCGCCACCAAATGGATGCCGTCGTCGCTGCTCGTCGCCTCCGTCTGGGTAAACTTGGGCCTGGTTGGCCCGATCCCGGCTCAGATGTCCCCACCAGTTCTCCCCTGATTCTAGAAAACTCGTCCTCGAGTTTTGAAATAGGGCAATATCCAGAGGAGATGAGGTAAGGAGCAAACACAAAACACATCTCGAAAACAGGTAGGTCCATCAAGCAAAAAACCGCATCTGGAGTTGAGAAATGTGCATTAGTTTCACTCCATATGTGATCAAAGTCATCCAAATTGATGATATCCTGCATATCCGTTGTTGTGGTCGCAACTCCAATTATTTCTTCCATTGTCATCTCATTCTCCTTAATAGAATCACCTGCTCCAAACATCTCAGACTCAAGCTGTGTATATACTCATCTATCAATGATTCATCTGCTTCATAAGATACTTCGACTAGCTGTTTTCAGACTCCTTAATAATCGAGGAGCCAGCCTCAGACAATCTCCACTTGTTTGGCAACTCGTCACATAATCGTTGAAGAAGATATCTATTCTCACGAGACGTTGATCCCATTTGCGCCTAAAGTGGGTAATTGCTTCAGACAATCCACAAACCATCATCCCAAAACATAGCAAGACTTACAGACCGGTCGATAAATTGATTGTGCAAACCTGGGTGGCAGAGCGGAACTCTGTGGGGTTGCCGCGTAGCTAGAGCGCACTGTAAGCAGCTGAGCAAGTGATGACGCAAACAGAGTGGAAATCAGAGCACAAATGAAGCTCTTATGCTTGGCGGTGCGATAATAGCTCTGGTGCACCGCCTGTGCACTATGACTGACCGGGTTTGGTCAAACCGGGTCAAACCCGGTTTATGGACAGCTTAAAAGGTTGGGCCCGTCCTCTTCCTCGTTCCACCTCCTCCTAGCCCTCGCACAGGGAGAGCAGGAAAGGAAGAAGGCGACGGCTAGGGCCAAGCCGGGGCGGAGCTGGCGACGGCGGACGGCAGCTCCGGCGGCAGCGGACGCCGGCGGCGGCGATGGCTTCGGTGGGCACCACTGGCGGCTCCGATGGAGGGCGGCCCTGTCTTCCCCGCGCGTAGGTGGCGGAGGGGAGGGGCCGGTGCGACCAGTCCGTCGGGCTCAGTCGAAGGCAGAGGAGGCCTGGGTTCGCGAGCGCGAGGACGGGGAGGCTGTCGACTGGGCTTTGCGGGAAGGCGGGGTGCTCACGAACAAGGGCAGTGGGGGCGGTCAGCGAACAAGGGAAGCGGCGCGGTTGGCCACGCGCGTGGGTACTGCTGGGTGCGCGGGGTGGAAGGGAAACGACGCGGGGTGGGCCCACGCAGAGCAGGGGCGCGGCGGTCGCGGGGGCTGGGGCGCAGGGTCGCGGGCGACGACGCGGGGGGCCCGGCGCAGGCAGGGCGCGGCAGTCACGGCCGACCTGTGCGTGGGTGGGGGGCCAGACGCAGGGGCGCGGGGGGTGATGGCCATAGTTGTCAAGGCGGATGCCTAGGCGGCGCCTAGGCGCCGCTTAAGCGCCAAGGCGCTTCCTCAGCCGCCTTAAAACACCTCGCCTTTCTAAGAGGAGAAAGGCGCCCCAAGGCGCCGCTAAGGTGGCCAAGGCGCACGCCGGCGCGCCTAGACCCTTTAGGGGTCCGCAATATCCCACTTAGACAGTAGATTCAAGTCGGTTTTCAGGGCTGAGTCCAGCCCGATTCCAGGTAACATCTTATTTACCTGAATATCATTTAAGTAAATATTATAATTTGTTGTTTCATTTACTTAAGATATTACATGTAAATAAGGAAGTACCCCCCATTTGAATCTAATAAAAATATCAAAAAATCATATCTCTTACAAAAAAAAGTCAACTCTCCCATCGAAGAAGAAAATCACGATTTCGATGATTTTAGCGAAATGCTAACTTTCTAATCTCTCATAATTTGACCTATCTAAAAATTTGATAATTCAAATAAACCATATGGAACACTAAAATTCAAAGTCCGGTAAAAAAAGTCAAACGTGCATATGACATCTCCAAGGGAGCCGCTCTCCTACTGACAGCACTTAGTCTGTTTGAGATCTCTCAGGATTTGGTCAAACTTAAACTATCATCACCAAACACATGAGACTTGTCATTTTCTAGTTTCTTTTCAATTTTTAGGCATATTGTGGATTATGTAATGGACTCATTTATTTTTTACTTGTTTTAAGTGTGTTAAGATATTGCACTTCTTATTTTTATTTAACATATTTACATGTATGTGTATTGCTGTTTTAAAAGTTGAAAATTAGTTTTCTGATGATAGAATGATATTTGCACTTCTTGTTCTTATTTAGTGTGCTTATTTATTTGAAGATGTCAATTTAGATTTTTTATGACTTTATGATATATAATGTGAGTTTGTTTACTGGAGTTTAATTTTTGTTGCTTTCATTGTCTTTATGTCTGTCATATTATGATATTTTTATTGAATTTTATCATTATATATATTTATAGATACATAAATATCATGTAAGAGGGACACTTGAAAACAACTCATACTTGGTTCCGTCCTAAACGCCTAGGCACCGCTTAGGCGAGCGCCTAAGCGCTTAGACGATCCGAGACCCCACCTACGCCTTGGTCGCCTTGACGCCTTGACAACTATGGTGATGGCGGTGCGGCGCTGGCGCGGGGGAGGAAGTGGGCGCGTCGTCTGGGCCCGATCGACGAGGAGGCTCGCGGGGGAGGCCCGCGATGCAGGTGCCAATGGCCCCTGCGAGAGAGGATGGTCGCAGGGCGAGATGGATCAGAGTTGGGCTTTGATACCAAACTGATGCGGGACAGCGGCTTGGAGGGAGAAGAAACCAGAAATAGGGTGGGGTGAAACGTGGAGGAGGAAGAAGGAGAAGGGGTTGGGCTTCCACCCTGGGGATTCCACCCCACTGAGGAGAAGACAAGAAGGTTGCGCACCAAAGCTCTTCAAATCTTCATTAATTCCTAAAAATAGGTTATTACACATTATTTATAGTGAGGGAACCCTAATGGTCCTCACTAATACACCCAAAGACTGAAATACCCTCAAGCCTAAAAATAGGTCCAAATTCAGACCAAAAAATACACAGAAAATAAAAAGAGCTCTAATGGGCCTCATATGGTCCTTATTACATCAACTAAATGCTCAAACTCATAAAAGAAACATGCTAGTGGCCCGACGGCAAGTCGCCAAGCCAAATGGATGCCGTCGTCGCTGCTCGTCGCCTCCGTCTGGGTAAACTTGGACCTGGTTGGCCGATCATAGGCTCGGATGTCCCCACCATGTACCATTATGATTAGGGTCCTGCATTGTGTAGTTTGGTGCTAGAATGTGAGTGATGGGTGAGGTATTCACCATCCACACATGCATAGAAAATGTTAAAAATAGTAAGTTTGAAAGTTTTACCTGTTCTATTTGGCAAAGAAGATGGAAATCTAATATTTCACACATCTGGTGTCTCGGTTTCTCACAAAAGTTCCCAAAAAAGAACACAAGTGCTGTGTTCCCCACACTTCGTGCTTATTAAGGTGATGGTGACTGAAGATGTACTTGAGGTTCTTGAGTGCCTATGTTCTTAGACTCTTCTAAGCAGAACCTAGGCATCACATTTTCAAGGCCTACATGGCATCCAAGACTACAAACATACAGATATAGCTGAAAGAGGAATTAAAATCAGATACTCCTAAAATAAAATAAAATCAAATGGAAAATGGAAAAATTGGTACTCATTTCCAAAAAATATAAATAACTTTCCGACAATGTCCAACATTATGAAATGGATTAAGAGAACAGGGGATAGATGGATGGAGGTGGATTCATGTTTGGATGGAGTACAATGTGACAGATGACATTAGAGGAGAGAATAGGAAGGTTAACTTAAGTCAGAGATGGGAGGAGATGACACAATTTGTCCCTCTAGATTCTTCCTTCTCTTTTCCATTTGGCTATCTTGTCATACAGAGAGAGAGGAACAGGGTAAGGAACAGAAGAAAGACGGGATGCCACTGGGTCATGGGGAAAGGGCAAGAGGACATGGAGAACAGAGGCAACAGCGGATGTGAGGTGACAGAGTGAGGGACCTGCCCTCTCTTCTTTTCTTTCTACATATGTCTGAGAGAGAGAGAGAGAGAGAGAGGAGAGAGAGAGAGAGAGAGAGAGAGAGAGAGAGAGAGAGGAGAAAAGGCGAGATGAACTGGCAGGGGATTATAATAGGGCTTTGAATTTTCCCCTAACAGTTATGCAAATGTCTTAACAATTATGTACACGTTCGAGTCATCTTTGTAACTTTGTTCATTGTGGCCTTCTTATGAGTCAGACTTGCACATATTCGCTTGAATGGGGTGGCTTAAGCATAGTCAAAACCCTCGTTGATGTCATGCTCACTGCCGGATAGGTTGGTTGCTTGGGATAGGGAGAAAATAAGGAAGGCGAGATGAACTGCAGGCAAGGGGATTATAATAGGGCTTTGAATTTTCCCTAACAGTTATGCAAATGTCTTAACAATTATGTACACGTTCGATCATCTTTGTAACTTTGTTCATTGTGGCCTTCTTATGAGTCAGACTTGCACATATTCGCTTGAATGGGGTGGCTTAAGCATAGTCAAAACCCTCGTTGATGTCATGCTCACTGCCGGATAGGGTTGGTTGCTTGGGATAGGGAGAAAATAAGGAAGGCGAGATGAACTGCAGGCAAGGGGATTATAATAGGGCTTTGAATTTTCCCTAACAGTTATGCAAATGTCTTAACAATTATGTACACGTTCGAGTCATCTTTGTAACTTTGTTCATTGTGGCCTTCTTATGAGTCAGACTTGCACATATTCGCTTGAATGGGGTGGCTTAACCATAGTCAAAACCCTCGATTTTATTATGGTTGTGAGTATGAAGAGAGTGGCATCAATGCCCTCAAAAACGTAATCAGCCTTCTGTTAAGTGCATTAACCATAGTTATTTGGTGAAATAGGGACGTAGTTGTGACTGAAGAGTGGGTCAAATACCAGTGTTCCTGATGGCAAACTGGAAGTAGAGCTGAAAACCATGAGCAGAGCCCAGCTCTGTCCCATTCTTCCCCCTCCCCCCTCCTCTCCCTTCTTTCTTGCAGGCTTCGTCTCTCATGGTGGCATTTTGTCTCCCTTCTCCTGACTCACCACTGTTTAGTTTTATCCAATACACCCAACCACCCCTCTCCTCTCTGGTTTCCTGGGATCCAGGACTCATGATGGTCAACCATTCCGCTCCAGCACATCCCTGTCACCCACTTTGGCCTCCAATTATATATACAGTGCCTGAAACTTTTGGGTACCACAAGGACTTGGTTGTCATTTCAAATTCTGGTGAATTATCACTTGCCACTAACATAGTATTGATGTCTCCCTTTTAAATTAAGCATTAGGAGGAATGTTTTGCAAAGGGTCTATTCCTCTAAGTTAAATGTTTCTTTTGCTCTGTCTATTCCTGCTGCATTAAGCTTAGTTTAGCAATATGAAGTGGGACAAATCCTCTAATATTGCCTCAAGCTGCCTTTATCTTCCTTTGGGTACAGTTGCAGTTTAATTGTTACCTAGGAAAAGATCTGTCAACTTGAGAATGCCATCTAGGCTTGATCCCAAGGAAAAAGGGCAGTAATTGAACAGAAAACTGATCAAATTATCAATTTCCTCAGTGGGCCAGTTGTTTGCCTCTTAGGGTTTATGAGATTGATTATCATTGATCTGCCACTTTGGATGATTTCTGTGCATTTATTTGCCAGAATCTCATTTTCAAGGTTAATCCAGATAATCTTGAGTTGTAGGCAGCATATCTTATGTTGGAAAGAAACAAGCAAAGCTTTAAAAATGAAAAGATAAACATAGAGAAATATAATGTTCTTCACTCCATTACTGTAGAGTGGGTAAGACAGAAGGGGGAATTGAACATTGAAAATTAAGTATTCTTACCTAATGTCTTGGAAAAAGAAATCATGTTTTCATGTGAATTCATGTATATATGAAAGTTTGTGCTTGGTGGTATCCTGATTCACAAGTGATGCTGCTAGTACAAAAGTTGTCATCTGGAAAGGAGGTAAAACAGTGTTCCATTTAGGTGGAAATAATTGAAAGGGATACAGTATCTGTCATATGTTTACAATATTCAGAGGGAAGTAGAGAGGATCTAATGGTTCTTTCTTAACTGATGATGGATCTTCGATGCTTATTTAGAAGGATAGGGGGCAATGGGCACACCAAAAGAAAGCAGCATTTGATGTATAGATGACATATTCAGAGTTTGATTCTTATCCTCTATCCATCCACAAGTCCTTGGAAAATGGTGAAAAGAAAAAATGATGAAGGATATGAAAGTTGGGAAATACAGTGTTTACATTTGTCTCTAGTGTTTGTCATTGTTGCTGCAAATTTCTTATCCAGTCAGCAAATGCCACCTTCTAGATATGAAATATCCAAGAGTCCTAACTGGTTGGCCCTGACTGACCTATGTGAGCTTCAGCAGAGTTCAGATCCTCAGCATGATCACCTTGTATATAAGATGAGGCTATTTAGAACAAGGAACAAGGGGCAGTATCAGCCCCTGGGTTGGATGGCCAGAAACTGCTTAAGTTGACTGATCCTAACCTGAATCACTTGTGCATGCTTATCCTGGTTGACCCAAGTCTGCTAGGATCTGACCGATAACCTTCCCTGAGTAGGAAAAATCCCAAAACACGGAAAATGATAAGAAAAAATGGCATGTTCCGAGCATGGGAAAATAATACTTCTGAACACAGCAAAGAATAGATTACAATCATTACTTTTCTCATCATTGCCATTTGAGGGTGAGGGAACTTCCCCTCATTCTCTCACTTCTTCGGTAGTGTCTCCAGCCATCACCATCAAAGCCAGAGATCTCTGACCCCTGCAGGTGGGAGGTTGAAGCAAATGTCTTTGCATGTTTTGATAATCTCATCTGGAACTGAAGTTGGAGTTGATGGATTCTCAATGTTTGTAGGAGGTGAGGTCACTCAATTATGGCTCATGCTCCAGATTATCTCACTATAGACAATAACTATTCACTGACAAGTGAGAATTAGTGAGTAGTGACACAATTGGGCATTGGATGTTCTCTGATGTACAAGCCAAATGCTTTGCAATTGATGGACCCTGCTATCAGTACTTTCATGCAGGATTTTGACTTTGACATGAAATCTACAAGACACATCAATAGTCAATTGATTAAAGTTACAACTTACTGGTAGCCATCATAGACATGGCTCCTCTATTTTGAAAGAGATTGTTCAGAGGAAAAAGTATCTCCCCTCCCCACTCTCCCTACTGACCCAGAAGGTGATCTGGATCAGTTGATTCATGCTCATCCTTTTGGTTTTTTTATTCCTGGTTCAGAGTTCTCCATTTTCTAGAAACATCTTATTTGAGGGGCATAAACTAAATTCATGTAAAAGATGATGAATTCTACCTAGATTTTTGTTATAATTGTTGTTTCAGGCTAGAAAGTTGTGATTCTAGAATATTGTTGGCCCAGTTGTGTTCAATTAACTCTTGTTATAAAAGAGAAGAGCCATCTGCATTGGACTTTTTAGGATAGAGGAAATTTTCATTCCTGAAAAAGTGAGATGATGGAGTCATATGCAAATGCTCATCTCACAGCATGTACAAGGTTGTATGTGGGACACCTGTGTGATGTGCATGGAGTGAGTGTTAATTGGCTGGGAAAGTGGGCGAGTGTGTGTGTCACGTCCCGAGAATTTCGCAGCGGATATTATTAATTAATGCGGAATAATTATAATTTGATATCCCGAGACGTGAACAATCGGCAAATAAGCCTCTAGCTAGCTCGCACTAAATGTGTATCAACACAACATCATAATAGGGTCCAATGTTGAACTCAATATAAATTGTATTCAAATCTCAACTTATTGTATTCAAATGGAACCATTACAGGACTAAGACTCAATAAAAGCAAAGTACATAATACCTCACTTCCTACTACATTGTTCTAACACTAAAAATAAACTAACTATAGATAGACTCATAATTGGAACGCTCATCACTCGGACGCATTCACATCCTCGACTTGCTCTTCCTCTTGCCCTTCATAGTCACCTAGATTGGGTAAAAGTAGGGGATGAGCAAACTAGCCCAGTAGGATTTATATCTCAATGTGCGGGTAATGATATAAGTGATTAGCAATTTAGAACTAGGTAAGCACGATGAATGTCATGATATGCATGTACGAATAAAACTCATTAAAAACATGATACATGAAACAAGCTAGAGAGAGTGATTATGATAGAACAAGATTTTTGAACAAGATGACAAGATAGAACTAGTAATAGATCACTTTGTACAAGCACGCAAGATTTCACTTGATGTCAAGAACGCAAGATATCACTAATTGCATTAAATGCAGGATGGCCATATCACGCAAGCAAGCAAGCAAGAATGTACGAGCACGATAATGTAACACTAATCAGGCACGTAGACACTAATGTATACCGAGAAAAGATCCATCAAGAATGTACACCAGGACACGTGTATGTGGTTATTGTATCTATCATTCAACAAGCAAGCAGGACTCCCAGCGCAGATGCAACGCCAGTAATCATTATACCTCATGGTTAACAGTATATTTATGACTCGCCGTCATTGGGGCTAGACTGGAGCCCTTGGACACACGCCGTGCCCTGTCAGCAATCTCATGAACATTTAAAATGTAGATACCCACAGTCATTAATAATGGCCAATGAGAGTTTCAATAGTAAGCATATGTAATGTCATGTTCATGATGATGATGGGAACAAGTAATAAGTAATTGAACATGATTTCATGATAACAATGGTCAAGAGATAAATTTGGCAGCATAACGGCACGATTTATACTTTAATTCAATCTTTACTTTAATGACTTTAGTCTAGATAGTAAGTCACACTCACGAGAACAAGATGAGAGAGGAAGTGCACGCTATCTTCAGGGAACTTCAATGGTACAACCAACTCGTCGGCCATGTGGGAATCCATGGTCAGAGGAGATTTACGGAGGCCTTGGAGAACATGTCACTAGTCTACCGATTCGGAATGACCGGTAGAGAGCTTCCAATTCCCAAGAAAGGGCTGCCTAGATGTGCAAGTGTGTAGTGATGTACGCGTGTCACAATTCACAATCCATCGGTCTCAAACTTGCGGAAAACACTTAACATGATAGCATGCAATGAAACTACATGCATTTAACTACACATGGGTTTGCAAGATTTAAAGATGATAATTATCATTTAATCAGGCTAGAACGATAATAAGAGTCACTCACAAGTTTCATGAATGATCATATCATTAAGAAAGCAATTGGAATAATATTCATATATTTAAGGCTTTTTAAATGGGTTAAACACTTTTAAGCTATTTAAATAGACATCATGTAATGATCAGACCAAGACAGACATACATTAACACATTAAAAATCTATTAAAACAGACCTTGGAATAGCGGTAATATTCATAAACAAAATCAGTGGGGTTTCATGCGAAATACTGGGGGGTGCGACAGACCCTTGTAAGGGTAGCGACAGGGAAGATCAGAACGCGACAGTGCCTTGTAAGGATCGCGACAGGCTTGTCTGATCAGGCAGGCAGATCGCGACGGGTGCATATGAGGAGGCGACATGGCTGTCAGACCCGAAGGTCAGGTCGCGACGGACGCTTGTAAGGGTAGCGACGGGTCGGGAAACAGAACGCGACACTGTGATGTGAACAACGCGACGGGGCAGTAAGACCAGGCAGCGCGATAGCGACGTGGATCTTCGTCGTGATCAGAACGCGACAGATATGCTGTCGCGACGAGACCTCAGAACGCGGCCTATCGGGCCGTCGCGTTCGCAGGGTCTGCGCCTGAATCTGACAGAGAAAGGACAGTGCTTTGGATTGCGGACCAGACTTTCCTTATTTTGACACAGGGTTGTTCTAAAATAGAGAACAAATTGTACAGTGCATGAAAAATAACGAAACCAGTTTTAAACCAATCTAGACATGCAAGGGTACTTCCAGTAATCGGAATTAAAACAATGATGCTTTCGATAGACTTTAATCAAGTCAACACAACGTAATACCAAGTGCAACCTGAAAACGTAGTTTCATGCAGCAACCCTCTTACAACGCTTATAACTCTCTAACTAATGACATTTAGACAAAACGTTCAACAAAAAACATGACGAGGACAACTAGTAGAAAAACTTTTATGTTGTGGGTTTGCTCTAATTCGGTCTTGAATCACATGCAACATATAAAGAACGGAAAAGTCCTAACAATGCGTGACTTTGGCAAAATGCTTATAATTCAAAATCTACTCATTGGAATTCGATGAAACCAGTGGGAAATGAAAGTTAACTTGATGCTCTACACATTGGTATATGATATGTTAAGATTTGGCCTGAGAAAACCTACCTTTTGGGTTGATGAAGTCTCGTTCTTCAGAAATCCTGAGTTCAGACCACTGCTTGTAGAACGCCTAATACTCCGTGTATACTGCATGGAATTTGGGCATTCCACTTGGGTTAGGAAGTAGACTCGACCCTCTTTCCAGGGGTATAAGCCTTGCAAGGTTTGGTTTAGGTTTGACCTACCTTTGATCGACTCCAAGTGGACGGTTTGTGCAGGTCGTAGCAGACGAACGAGGAAAAGATGAGCTTCTTGTGGTCGATCCACAGCTCCCCAGCCACCAAGAGCTCCTCCACACGACCCCAGCAAGTTCTAAACTCGTCCCTAGGCTTTGGGTGAAGAGTATTTAAGCATCTATGGTGTTTAAGAGTCCTATTGTAACTAGGAAAGAAGGGTTGCAGGATTGGCATGTTGGTTTCCCATTTTTGATGATTTCTTCCTCCATTAGAGAGTCTTGGCCATCAAACAACCTCCATGGGTGGGTAGGCACGAATTTGGGTTGCCAAGATTGCAAGATCCCTTCCTAATCCCTTTCAAATTACCTCTTCCTAATTTCAGCTTATTTAAGCTACGGATTTCATGTATTTTCTTGCTTTATGTGATTTTTGGGCCAAATGATGTCCATTGGCCCAATTATTATATTGGGTCATTAATATATAATGTTAGAAGCCTTCTAACATTTTTATTTAATTTATGATTGCGTCGTATTTCCGTGTTAACGGTTTTCCGACTTGTTTCCTAATTTGATAATCGGTCATAATAACTCTTAAACCTAGCCCAAATGATTTTTTATTCACCCAAATTTCTTGATGGGTCATTAGAGGATATTATTTGAAGCCATATATGATTTTTATTTAATTTTCTAACTCATCCAAGTACGTATGGATTTTTTATTGACCCAAATTTCTTGATGGGTCATTAGAGGATATTATTTGAAGCCATATATGATTTTTATTTAATTTTCTAACTCATCCAAGTACGTATGATTGATATTTCGACTTATTGATGAATTACGATAATAAGTCGCGAAACACTTTAAACTTGCTAATCCGATTTTTTTGCACAAACTTCTTTGTGAAACATTAGTAATAACGTTTGGGGTTGATTTATAATTTTTACGGAATTTTTCGATGTGTTTTAGCACATACGATAATGATACTATGTTTTAAATACTTCGATATATGGAATTATTTATTTCCTTTATTTGAATTTTTATATAAATAAAATTTCTGGGGTGCTACACCCTCCCCCACTTAAGAGAATTTGGTCCCCAAATTCATGTATAGAAGGTTATTGTACAAGTGAGGTGTACTTACTTGTGAATAGCTCCGGGTATCTTTTGTGCATTGCTTCCTCGGTTTCCCATGTGTCGTCTTCATCCATACGTTGATTCCATCTAACCCGTACTAGTGGGATGACCTTGTTCCTTAGTTGGCGCAGTTCCCGGTCCACGATCTTAACTGGCTTCTCTTGATAGGTTCCGTCTTTGTTGAATTCCAAGAGTTCATATTCTATGACATGCCACGGATCTCGTATATACTTTTTCAACATGGATATGTGGAACACATTGTGTATTCCATCCATTTGTGGTGGTAAAGCGAGACGATATGCCACCTCGCCGACTCTTTCAAGGATTTCGAAAGGCCCGACAAACTTTGGTGACAACTTGCCTTTAATGCCAAATCGCCTGATCCCACGGCCTGGAGACACTTTCAGAATACATGTTCACCAACCTGAAACTCCAGGTCTCTTCTTCTATTATCTGCATATGCCTTTTGTCTTTGCTGCGCCACTGCCATTCTTTCTTTAATAAGCTTTACCTTCTCTGTGGTTTCCCTTATCATCTCGGGTCCTAGCATTTGTTTTTCGCCAACTTCATACCAGCATATTGGAGATCGGCAACTCCTGCCATAAGTGCTTCAAATGGTGCCATTTGAATGCTAGCTTGATAGCTATTATTGTAGGCGAACTCCACAAGAGGTAAGTGTTCATGCCAGCTACCTCCAAAATCTAGGACACATGCTCTAAGCATATCTTCAATCACCTGTTGGTTCTCTCCGTCTGACCATCTGTCTGTGGATGGAAAGCCGTGCTAAAGTTTAGTTTAGATCTCAAGGAGTAGTGCAGTCCTTTCCAAAAGTGGGATGTAAACCTAGGGTCTCTATCAGACACGATAGACACCGGTACTCTATGTAATCTGACTATTTCCTTCACATACAATGCAGCCAGAACATCTACTGACCACTTATTCTTCACTGGCAAGAAGTGAGCCGACTTAGTTAAGCGGTCACAATAACCCAGATACCATCGAATCCACCTCTAGATTTGGTAGTCCGAAAATAAAGTCCATCCCTATACCTTCCCACTTCCATGCCCGGATTTCTAGGGTTTGAGTTTTCCTGCGGGTCGCAAGTGTTCTGCCTTGACCTTTTGACATGTTAAGCATCGGGCGACATATTCTGCCACTTCCTCTTCATATTAGGCCACCAAAAGCTTCTTTTCAAATCTTGATACATTTTGGTAGTTCCAGGATGAATGGTATACCTGGTCTTGTGAGCCTCATCCATAATCATTTTCTTTGTCTCCGCATGGTCGGTACACAGACTCGATCCCGAACAATAGCCTTCCATCTTCAGTTAATGAGAAATCTGGCCTCTGGTCTAGATTAGCCTTAATCTCCACAAGTCAGGGTCATTGTCTTGGAGTGTTGTGATGTCCTCCAATAGTGTAGGTTGTGCTCTAACACTAGCAACAAGCATCCCTTCTCTTTGATGTCAGCATCAATATTTAACTTGGCGAAGTCCTCTAATAACTTCATTCGCCACCATTAAACTCGACAATGTGATCATTGGCTTTCTACTTAGAGCATCTGCCACAACATTTGCTTTTCCTGGATGATATTGGATCGTGAAGTCGAAGTCTTTGAGATACTCCAACCACCTCCGCTATCTCATATCAAGTCCTGCTGAGAAAACAGATACTTCAAGCTTTTATGGACAGAAAACACAATGAATTTCTCACCATATAGATAATGACGCCATATCTTCAAGGCGAAGACTACAGCAGCTAGCTCCAGATCATGTACAGGATAATTGTCCTCGTGCTTCTTCAATTGTCTGGAGGCGTAGCATATAACTTTCCCATTTTGCATCAGCACACAGCCTAGGCCGATCCCGGATGCATCGGTGTATACCTCAAAACTACCCCCAACAACTGGCAGTGTCAGTACGGGTGCCGAGGTAAGGTGCCCTTTCAATGCCTTGAAACTTACTTCACATTCCTCAGTCCATGCAAAGGATTCTCCTCCTGGTAAGCCTGGTCAATGGTACAGCTATCTTTGAGAAATCTTTAATGAAGCGACGATAAAACCGGCTAAACCCAGAAAGCTCCTAATCTCCGACACAGTTGTCGGCCTTTCCCAGTTCTTTACCGCCTCCACCTTAGATGGATCCACAGAGATTCCCTCCTTGGATATGATGTGAGCAAGGAAAGACACTTCCTCCATCCAGAACTCACACTTACTAAGTTTAGCATAGAGTTGATTATCTCTGAGCACTTGCAGAGCAACCTTCAAGTGTTCCTCATATTCTTCTTTAGATTTGGAGTAAATAAGGATGTCATCAAACACCACTAAAACTGGTCCAAGTATGGCCTATAAATATTGTTCATAAGTTGCATGAAAGCCGCTGGAGCATGGTTAAACCAAACGGCATGACTACGAACTCATAGTGACCATATCTACTCTGGAATGCAGACTTGTGAATATCCTCATCCTTTATTCTTAGTTGATGGTAACTTGATCTTAGATCTATCTTGTAGAAATATTGTGCACCGGAGATCTGGTCAAACAACTCGTCGATGCGGGGCAGTGGATACTTATTCTTTATTGTCAACTGGTTCAACTGACGGTAATCAATGCATAGCCTCATTGTCCCATCCTTCTTCCTGACAAATAGCACTGGCGCTCCCCACGGGGATGTGCTAGGCCTGATAAAACCTTGATCTAGCAATTCTTGGATCTGTCTCTTCAACTCCTGCAATTCAACAGGGGACATGCGATATGGAGCTTTTGAAACAGGGGCTGCCCCAGGGAGTAATTCAATGGTGAAGTTTACCTCTCGCTCAGGTGGTATACCAGGTAATTCCTCTGGAAATACATCAGGATAGTCCCTGGCTATGGAATGTCTTCTAGGGTTGGCTTCTTCCTTTCAGTTGCCAAGACGGAGACTAGGAAAGCATCACAACCCTGGTTGATCAGCTTAGAAGCCTTTAGGGAGGATATCAAGATAGGGTGTTTGTGATATCGGGTGCCAAGTAGTGATAGAGTTGGAAGGTTTGGTCTTTTAAAAGTGACCCTCCTATGACGACAGTTTACATCGGCATCATATTCAATTAGCCAATCGACACCCAATTGCATCATAACCCTTCATGTCTAAACAGATAGGTCGGCAGGGAGATTGTGTCCTCCAATTATAGTTTCACATTTTGGCAAGTAGTGAGTGAGTTCAGATTCTGAGCTTAGTGGAGAGGCTACCGTGATCTTGGATTTCAAGGGTACATGTTTGACAGGTAGAGTTGCAGCAAATGTGGTGGAAATAAAAGAATATGCAGCTCCAGTATCAATAAGCACAAAAGCAGGTTGAGAGTGTATGGAAATGGTACTTTCCACCATACCCCCTTCTTCGGGTAGGTCAGCTTCTATGACAGCATTAAGACGTCCCTGACGTCGTGGTACATTCGGGGCTTTGCCTGGTTGGTCCTTCATCATTTGACAGTCAGGAATACGGTGGTCACGACCACCACATCTCAAGTATGCCCCGAGCTTCTTCCAGCATTCTTCAGCTCAGTGCCCTGGTTTATCACAAAATTTGCAGTTTTCCATCAACTGTCTACCTTCCATTTTGACTCTCTTGTCTCCAGTAACATCTCTTCCGACATTCGGCCTGTTGTTGTTGTTGTTGACGTTGTTGTTACGAAAAGTTGGAGCAACATTAGGTGCTCCCTTCTTGACAAAGACCGGCTTAGAGTTGTCCTTGCCCCTCATGCCCTCTACTTTGGCTATGGTGTCTTCTACCACCTGAGCTCTTTGGACCATCTCAGTGTAAGTCTGAATGTTTGTGTCCGAGCCTTTCAATGAACATGGGCCTGAGCCCATCCATGAAACGGTTAGCCTTCAGTCTTTCCGTTCCCACCAGGTGTGGGCATACACAGCTAGACGCGCAAACTGAGCCTCATACTCAGCCACGGACATCCCTTCTGCTTCAGTGCGGCAAACTCCGCTGCCTTCTTCTCCTTGACTCTCTCAGAGAAATACTTTCCCCGGAATATCTCCAGAATCCGTCCACTCCAGTTCACTACATTAGGCAAATGGGCCGAGGTGGCCTTCCACCATGCTCGAGCATCTTTAGTAAATTGAAAAGTGGCCAGTATCACCTTTTCCCTGTTAGTGCATTGCATGACTTGGAAAATCCTTTCTATCTCCTCCTGCCAGTTCTCTGCCGTCCGATCAGGGGATCCAGAGAAACGAGGAGGGTTTAAACTCTTAAAATTCCGGTGTAGATCACCGGCTCCATTCCTTGCAGCTCCAGCCTGATTTCCAGCCTGAACTACATTTTGTAGTGCCTGGGTCAATCTAGCCACAGTTTCTTGCATAGCTTGCCACTGATTACGAGCCATTGCAGTTGAGTGTAAGAGTTATGAGGGTTCTGAGAAAAGGATGGAAACCAGTTAATGTCTCTTGATACATTATAAGAGTCAATGGATAGGAGTGTTTAATTCTTTCTAACATATTCTCAGTCTCTACCCATTCTCACCAGATACTATATTTAATTTCCATGACCTAGGTTCCATAGGTATCTCCTATTCCTGAGACATATATCCTATTTGGTATTCCTAGGCTCTGATACCACTAAACTGTCACGTCCCGAGAATTTCACAGCGGATATTATTAATTATGCGGAATAATTATAATTTGATATCTCGAGACGTGAACAGTCGGTAAATAAGTCCTCTAGCTAGCTCGCACTAATGTGTATCAACACAACATCATAATAGGGTCCAAATGTTGAACTCAATATAATTGTATTCAAATCTCAACTTATTGTATTCAAATGGAACCATTACAGGACTAAGACTCAATAAAAGCAAAAGTACATAATACCTCACTTCCTACTACATTGTTCTAACACTAAAAATAAACTAACTATAGATAGACTCATAATTGGAACGCTCATCACTCGGACGCATTCCCATCCTCGACTTGCTCTTCCTCTTGCCCTTCATAGTCACCTAGATTGGGTAAAAGTAGGGTGAGCAAACTAGCCCAGTAGGATTTATATCTCAATGTGCGTGCAATGATATAAGTGATTAGCAATTTAGAACTAGTAAGCACGATGAATGTCATGATATGCATGTACGAATAAAACTCATTAAAAACATGATACATGAAACAAGCTAGAGAGAGTGATTATGATAGAACAAGATTTTTGAACAAGATGACAAGATAGAACTAGTAATAGATCACTTTGTACAAGCACGCAAGATTCACTTGATGTCAAGAACGCAAGATATCACTAATTGCATTAAATGCAGGATGACCATATCACGCAAGCAAGCAAGCAAGAATGTACGAGCACGATAATGTACACTAATCAGGCACGTAGACACTAATGTACACCGAGAAAAGATCCATCAAGAATGTACATCAGGACACGTGTATGTGGTTATTGTATCTATCATTCAACGAGCAAGCATGACTCCCAGCGCATATGCATGCCAGTAATCATTATACCTCATGGTTAACAGTATATTTATGACTCGCCGTCATTGGGGCTAGACTGGAGCCTTTGGACACACGCCGTGCCCTGTCAGCAATCTCATGAACATTTTAAATGTAGATACCCACAGTCATAATAATGGCCAATGAGAGTTTCAATAAGTAAGCATATGTAATGTCATGTTCATGATGATGATGGGAACAAGTAATAAGTAATTGAACATGATTTCATGATAACAATGGTCAAGAGATAAATTTGGCAGCATAACGGCACGATTTATACTTTAATTCAATCTTTACTTTAATGACTTTAGTCTAGATAGTAAGTCACACTCACGAGAACAAGATGAGAGAGGAAGTGCACGCTATCTTCAGGGAACTTCAATGGTACAACCAACTCGTCGGCCATGTGGGAATCCATGGTCAGAGGAGATTTACGGAGGCCTTGGAGAACATGTCACTAGTCTACCGATTCGGAATGTGACCGGTAGAGAGCTTCCAAATTCTCAAGAAAGGGCTGCCTAGATGTGCAAGTGTGTAGTGATGTACGCGTGTCACAATTCACAATTCATCGGTCTCAAACTTGCGGAAAACACTTAACATGATAGCATGCAATGAAACTATGCATTTAACTACACATGAGTTTGCAAGATTTAAAGATGATAATTATCATTTAATCAGACTAGAACGATAACAAGAGTCACTCACAAGTTTTATGAATGATCATATCATTAAGAAAGCAATTAGAATAATATTCATGTATTTAAGGCTTTTTAAATGAGTTAAATACTTTTAAGCCATTTAAATAGACATCATGTAATGATCAGACCCAAGACATACAATTAACACATTAAAAATCATATTAAAACAGACCTTGGTATAGCGGTAATATTCACAAACAAAATCAGTGGGTTTCATGCGAATACTGGGGTGGCGATAGACCCTTGTAAGGGTAGCGACAGGGAGATCAGAACGCGACAGTGCCTTGTAAGGATCGCGACAGGCTTGTCTGATCAGGCAGGCAGATCGCGGCGGGTGCATATGAGGAAGGCGACATGGCTGTCAGACCCGAAGGTCAGGTCGCGACGGACGCTTGTAAGGGTAGCGACGGGTCGGGAAACAGAACGCGACACTGTGATGTGAACAACGCGACGGAGCAGTAAGACCAGGCAGCGCGATAGCGACGTGGATCTTCGTCGCGATCAGAACGCGACAGATATGCTGTCGCGACGAGACCTCAGAACGCGACCTATCGGGCCGTCGCGTTCGCAAGGTCTGCGCCTGAATCTGACAGAGAAAGGACAGTGCTTTGGATTGCGGACCAGACTTTCCTTATTTTGACACAGGGTTGTTCTAAAATAGAGAACAAATTGTACATTGCATGAAAAATAACGAAACCCGTTTTAAACCAACCTAGACATGCATGGGTACTTCCAGTAAATCGGAATTAGAAAACAATGATACTTTCGATAGACTTTAATCATGTCAAACACAACGTAATACCAAGTGCAACCTGAAAACGTAGTTTCATGCATCACCCTCTTACAACGCTTATAACTCTCTAACTAATGACATTTAGACAAAACGTTCAACAAAAAACATGACGAGGACAATTAGTAGAAAAACTTTTATGTTGTGGGTTTGCTCTAATTCGGTCTTGAATCACATGCAACATATAAAGAACGGGAAAAATCCTAACAGTGCGTGACTTTGGCAAAACGCTTATAATTCAAAATCTACTCATTGGAATTCGATGAAACCAGTGAGAAATGAAAGTTAACTTGATGCTCTACACATTGGTATATGATATGTTAAGATTTGGCCCGAGAAAACCTACCTTTTGGGTTGATGAAGTCTCGTTCATCAGAAATCCCGAGTTCAGACCACTGCTTGTAGAACGCCTAATACTCTGTGTATACTGAATGGAATTTGGGCATTCCACTTGGGTTAGGAAGTAGACTCGACCCTCTTTCCAGGGGTATAAGCCTTGCAAGGTTTGGTTTAGGTTTGGCCTACCTTTGATCGACTCCAAGTGGACGGTTTGTGCAGGTCGTAGCAGACGAACGGGGGAAAAAGATGAGCTTCTTGTGGTCGATCCACAGCTCCCCAGCCACCAAGAGCTCCTCCACACGACCCCAACAAGTTCTAAACTCGTCCCTAGGGTTTGGGTGAAGAGTATTTAAGTATCCATGGTGTTTAGGAGTCCTATTGTAACTAGGAAAGAAGGGTTGCAGATTGGCATGTTGGTTTCCCATTTTTGATGATTTCTTCCTCCATTAGAGAGTCTTGGCCATCAAGCAACCTCCATGGGTGGGTAGGCACGAATTTGGGTTGCCAAGATTGCAAGATTCCTTCCTAATCCCATTCAAATTACCTCTTCCTAATTTCAGCTTATTTAAGCTACGAATTTTCATGTATTTTCTTGCTTTATGTGATTTTTGGGCCAAATGATGTCCATTGGCCCAATTATTATATTGGGTCATTAATATATAATGTTAGAAGCCTTTCTAACATTTTTATTTAATTTATGATTGCGTCGTATTTCCGTGTTAACGGTTTTCCGACTTGTTTCCTAATTTGGATAATCAGTCATAATAACTCTTAAACCTAGCCCAAATAATTTTTTATTGACCCAAATTTCTTGATGGGTCATTATAGGATATTATTTGAAGCCCATATATGATTTTTATTTAATTTTCTAACTCATCCAGTACGTATGATAATGATATTTCGACATATTGATGAATTACGATAATAAGTCGCGAAACACTTTAAACTTGGCTATCCGATTTTTCTTGGCACAAACTTCTTTGTGAAGCATTTAGTAATAACGTTTGGGGTCGATTTATAATTTTTACGAAATTTTTCGATGTATTTTAGCACATACGATAAAGATACGTATGTTTTAAATACTTAGATATTATGAAAATTATTTATTTCCTTTTATTTGAATTTTTATATAATAAAATTTTCGGGGTGCTATAGTGTGGCTTTGACCTCCTTTCAATTCCCTTTTATGGGCTTTGCTATCCTTTGGCTGCCCCTTAAGCTTTCAACAACAGGAAGAGTAAGTATTTGACACTGTGTGAGAATTATTTTTAACACTTTTAAAATTTGAATTTTATCTTTGATTTGATTTATTTGGCTTTTATTTATTTACATGGACATGGTCTTGTTTAGTTCGTTTGACCTCCCCCACTAACCTTAGTTAGTGTTAATTACATCAGCACAAAGGCTGAATACTCTTGATTAACCATCAGACAACCCCTTTAAAATAGAAGAGCGTGACTCACAATTGAATGACATGAATTGTACATGAAAGAAAATAAAGTTACAAGCATGCAATCTATTTTTT
>JACBKR010000977.1:0-47609 GCA_014218235.1 Colocasia esculenta
GTGAGCTCGAGCAAGGGAATCAGAACTCAAAAACGACCTTCTAAAGAGGGTCTCCTCCAAATTTGGAAGGATTTGGACACCTCTAGACCAACTAAAAGTCAAACTATTCATCAATAGCAAGGGTCCAAGTCAGGTTAGGAAAGGGTACGTTGCATGGAAACCAGAACGCGACGAGCCCATTGTCGTTACCAGGTTGCGATGCCTCGACACGTCGCCTCCCATATAAGAAACCTTTTAAGCATTTCTGGCGATTTTTCTTGGAATTAAAATGCCAAATGAGAACGCAACGTGTCGAGGTGTCGCCTTCTGAAGGATGATGATTCAGGTGCTGAAGGCAAATCGATGTAAGGTGGAACGCGACATGAAGGGCGTCGTCTTATAAAGTAGAACGCGACAGGGGCATTGTCGCCTCATGGACTTTCAGCATATGGCTCATACAAAGGGTTTGATCTCCTTGCATGGGTATCAGATTGACGTGCAGTTTGAAGTGTTGAACTCCTAACTCAGAGAGCTACGAGATACTGATGAAGATTGATTGATGTGACCAGGAAGAACCCACCAGGGTGATGAACTAACGAAAGGATGCCATGATCGGATAAAGCCAGCTAGGTGATGATGAGTGAACATGGGGCATCAATGATATGATAAGGAATTTGGCTCGACTTATGGGCCAGTAATGGGTGTCTACAGATTGCCCCTCCTTGATGTCTACTTTGCAAGGGAGTGGAGCGATAGTGGAGCGGAGATGACATGAAATGACGATGTAGCTGAATGAAGCGGAATGAGATGAAAAGCGGGCATCAAGGTAAAGAGACACTCATTCTGAGCGAATAAGCAGCGAGAATTATCCAGTGATCTTCGAACATGGCTGGAACAGAATGCAAAGATGGTTCAAATTCTGGGACGAATAAAGATCAAAAGAAATGAAATGATCAACCTCTTGATGAAGAGGTACCTTGGCTATTTTTAGCTTGCAGGTTTCGTTCATTAGGGGATAGTGCTGCCTGGCGGGTCGATTCGACTCTGGCTGTAAGGCCCTCAAATTTTGTCCTTTTATTTGATATCATGTATGGATTTGTGCTTGTGTGTAAATATCATGTGTGCATATGTAGGTAACTATGAACATATTAGCTAGGTGTACTTACGTGTGCATGTGTAAATTAATTGTAAATAGTGGATGATTGCATGGTGTAGTAGTGTGTATATTATACTATATGTATTGCATGCATAGACATAGTGTACATAGGGTTTTCTGCATGGGTTTTAAGCTCTGGCCGAAGAGCAAATTGGCGTCAACATGGATGGACGTCCATGATGAGTCAACGTCCATGTCGATGGACGCCAACACTAAAGTAGACGGCCATCTTTGTGGACGTCTACTTCTCTGAATTTATGTGCACAACAGACCCAGAAATCCCGGGTTTGCCTTGCCCACCGATTGGGGAGATGTCCCCAATGGCTATCTCACCTCTCCCATCATCTGTGCGCGAGATCCCAAGGCTAAGACTTATAAAACACCCCTCCTTGTGTATGGGACATCTCTCTTGGCTCTTTGCAAGAGGGAAACCCTAGCTGTGAGGAAAAGAGAGAAAACCTGAACTTTGAAGGCTTGGATCGGTGAATTGGAGCATCTTCCAGTGATCTACATCGACTGGGAGGTAGTCTGGACTTAGCGGAAGGCTTCTCCAATGACTAGTTGCAGCCTACATCGACCTAGAACCCGGAGCAAGAGGATCTTGGAGGCTTCTTGGCACTGCCCAAGGAGACCTTCTCCGGTCATTAGATCCCTTTGGAGAATTTTTCTGAGGCAAGTAACACTTACCCGTTGTCCATGTGTATGTCTAGTAGGTCTTAGTCATTTTCTGAGATTTATTTCGTGTCCTGGAACCCCTACATTCACCCATCTTTGGAGTTCGGTCTGTGTTTCTGCACAGACAGGAACTTAACGGCATGATCTCTTGCCGTTAGGCTCTTCATTTGGCGGCAGACGATGCTGCCGTGGCCGCCTTTGTCGTTTAGTTCTGCAGGACAGAACAGTGAGCTGTTCTTCCTTCTATATGACTATTTTCTAGATTTCCTTCGCATGAGGATATATTATAAACATTATATGTTATGTAATATAGATAATGGAATGTGTTGTGAGATTTTTATGTATTTCTGCAATTAGTATAATTGTTAGGTTTATGTGAAATGCATGTTAGATGAGACCTTGAATGTGGCAGAGTTCTGTTCATATGATCCCTGCAAAATTTTAGTGCCATAAAATTGTTGAGTGATGTGCATGTATGTTAGTCCTGGTTCTGAAAATTTGGGAATTTTCCCATGACCATGCTATTTGTTATAATTTCTGTATGGAAAAATAGGGAGCATGTATAGGATGTTTTAAAGTTTCAGTAAATTGTGTGATGCTTGATAAATTCGGGGAAAATGCATGTGATAATATGAATGTTAGACGTAGGTTAGTGAACTGTTAAATCCGACCTTGACACTATGCTTCTATGATAAACTACTTTATGAATGGCATGTGAATTAGTATTTTAATTTCTGTAAAATCAATGTAGCTCAAAAAAATATGAAAATATGCATGTGTGATTTGAAACCTGCCAACAGCATGTGGTTCAAATTTCGTGTGATTTGGGCAACAGTAGTTGATGTTGTGAAATTTCCATGTGAATTTAGTTATTAAAGTATGCTTATTGTGGTTATGATTGTTAATGAAATTCCCAACATGATTAGTGTAGATTCCTAAGTGTTAAACTCTATTAACAGTAGCATCATGTTAGGAAAACTGAATCATGTGCCAAGTGGTGAATGTAAGTCATGTGTCCAATTGTGTGAGAACTATGTGTATAATAAACAAGAAAATGTGTAAAATGTGTCGTGTGTGACACTGCTTCCATAGAGGGCTGTGGAACTGTACCGTGGAAATGTCCCCATGGGAAAGTTCAATGTGTTTAGAATCCTATGAGCATTAGGATGAAATCCTGAAGGTGGACAAGTACCACAGGTTAGGGTGGAGATTACTTCTCCTGGTCTGTGTAGTACCAAGAGTCGTCACTGTGTTGCCTAGGTGGCGTCTATGTGTATGTGTTATGTGAATGTGTCCTTCTAATGGTGGTTTGGACTATGTGTCACGGCATCTAAATGTGAACAATGTGAATGTGTATATGTGGCATTGTGTAGTGTGAACATGTGAATGTGTAATGTGTAAGTGAACATGTGAATGCATAAATGTCTAAACATGTGAAACCAATGTGTTAGAATGTGAAATTGTGATTTATGATATGATAATGTTAGATTCATGTCAAAACAGCAACCTTAATGTGTTTGCAATGGTGATTTACATGTGCAAAAGTAGGTAGAATCCATGTTAGGAGTATTTCCTTTTTATTTGTGAAAATCCCATGCTTAATTTGCTATCATATTGAAGCTTATATGTAAATGTAGCTCTCATGTGGATAGATAAGTAGAAAGCATGCGGTAGGTATTTTATTTTGGAATGACATGAACCATGTTTCCTGTGTTATAAAAGTTTGATAGAAGTATCATGGTAGGTTCTTCTTAAGGTTGTTCAAGCATGCTACATGTATTGATTAATGTCATTGAATGTAAATTGCCTATGCGACGTATGCGTGTATGATGTGTATGGAAGTTACTTGCTGAGTCTTTTAGACTCACCCTTGCTTCGGCGTACAGGTTTAGCAGCGGATCCTACTTCCTTGGAGGAGACGGTTGAGAGTGACTCCGAGCGAGGAGAGTAGTTGTGGTGGATTATCGACTTGTACTTTCTTTCATAGTATGTAATTGAGACTTATGAAATTGAAGCTTATGTAAATTGTGGACGAACAATATAATTTGAATTTTGTATTTCATTATGTGGACTTAGTTCCTTAAATTGCTATATGGATCATGTATGTTTAATGTGGATGATGAAATGAAAAGACAATAGTTCTTTTACTTCCGCTACTCTGTATTCATATTTGTGTACATCTCAATCATATGCGTTAGTGCTTGGGTAAATGTCCCACTGTGATGAGACTCACTATACCGACGTGGATTGGTATAATCATACCGGTATAAGGAGGGTCGTCGCACTGGCCTTCAAGCGATTCACGACTAATGAGCGGATCAAAGGGGAAAGGAATGACTGATATAATGAATGGGGATGAGAGGAATCCTGAATAGGAACCATACTGGAAAACTGGACCAAGCAATTAGCTCAAAGAGAACTTTCAAATTCGTAATGGAATGAATTCCTGTCTGAGAAATGAAGATCTGGTTGAAACATCATCGTGAAGCTGGCTTTAACTAATCATGAGGCATGAAGCTCAAAGATCCTAAATGATGCATGTTGGGCTAAAAAAAGAAATCATAAAATAAAATGCAAAGAAAAGGAGAAAATAACAAATAGTCAAGGATAATATTGCTAGACAAAATGAGTAAGGGTCAAGACACTTCGCATCCCCGGCGTGCGATAGAATCCATCGTCCCCAAGCCATACCATCTAACGGCCTATCCAACGATTAACAGTGCGCACCTAGATCATCCTTGTTTTTGGTGAAGGGGAACTCAGATCCTGGAACACACTGAGAACCAGCCGGTCCTTGAGATGATATAGTATGGTAGATACCATATAGTAATGCAGAGATAAAGGGAGAAATACTTACCTGAACTTACCTGACGAGCCGTTTTTTTTAGTTTTCTGAATTTTATGATTTTTCTAAATTTTCTGCTTTTTTTTATTTTTATGGATTTTCAAGATAAAATAATAAAGAAAACAAGATACAAGCTCAATATGCACTAAAACAATTGAAGAGGGAGACATGATTGTATTTTGGGATTTTGAGAGATTTGATGTATTGAGAATATGAAAGTCATGTATCAGGGACTTTATGACAATTTTCAGCTTTTATATGATGCAAGCATTTGAGATTTACAATAAAAATGTGATTTGCATGTGTTCTGTAGCACCCCAGAAAATTTAATAGGTAAAAAATTTGAATAAATGGAATAAATAATTTCCATAATACCAAAGTATTTAAACATACGTATCATCATCATATGTTCTAAAACACATCGAAAAATTCCGTAAAAATTATAAATCAAGCTCACACATTACTCCTAAATGTTCCACAAAGAAATTTGTGCCAATAAAAATTGGATTAGCCAAGTTTAAAGTGTTTTGCGACTTATTATCGTAATTCATAATAAGTTGAAAAATTATTATCACACGTACTTAGATGAGTCAGGAAATTAAATAAAAATCATATATGGACTTCAAATAATATCCTCTAATGACCCATTAAGAAATTGGGTCGATAAAAATCATTTGGGCTAGGTTAAGAGTTATTGTGACCGATTATCCATATTAGGAAACAAGTCGGAAAACCGTTAACACGGAAATACGACGCAATAACAAATTAAATAAAAGTGTTGGAGAGACTTCCAACATTATATATTAATGACCCAATATCATAATTGGGCCAATGGACATCATTTGGCCCAAAAATCAATAAACCTAGAAAATGATGGAAATTCGTAACTCTAAATAGGCTGAAATTAGAAAGAGGCAAATTGAGTTGAATTGGGATAAAAACATGCATTCTTGGCAACCCAAATTTGTGCTTAACTATGGTGGGAGGTTTCCTAAAGCCTCACACACTCTAATAGAGGAAGAAATCATCAAATTAGGAAACTAACAAGCCAAAACTGCAACTCTTCTTTCTTAGTCACAATAGGACTCCTAAACACCATGGTAGCTTAAATACTCTCCACCAAACCCTGGGGATGAGTTTACATCTTGTTGGGGTCGTGTGGAGGAGTTCTTGGTGGTTGGGGAAGCAGGAGATCGCCCACACCAAGCCGTTCTTCTTCCCCATTGCGTCTGCTGCGACCTGCATAGATAGTCATCTTGAAGTCAACCAAAGGTAGGTCAAACCCTAACCAAACCTTGCAAGGCATATACCGCTGGAAAGAGGGTCGAGTCTAGTTCCTAACCCCACTGGTTTCACTATTTTTCACTCAGTAGATCGGGTGCAGTAAGCGTTCTCCTCCAAGTGGTCTGAACACGGGTTTTCTGGAACAATGAGACTTCTTCAACCCAGAAGGTAGATTTTCTCGAGCCAAACCTTAACAAATCCTATTCAAATGTGTAGAGAATTAAGTTAACTTTCGTTTCCCACTGATTTCAGTGAATTCCAATGAGTACATCTTGAGTTATAGGCGTTTTTCCAAAGTAGCGCATGTCTGAGATGTTTTATGTTCGTGTTGATTTATTGTGCATCTCGAGGTCGTTTAAAATTATTTAAAAATCATAGTTTGCATCTATTCCATGTTCCTACAACTTTCATGTTGAGACTTTTGTTCTAAAATGTCTAGTTTAGAAGATATAAGCATTTATCGCACCCCTATTTCCTGCATGTCATGGTTCTAATCATCTCATGATGTCTGTTTAATGGCTTAAAAGTGATTAACCTATTTTAAAAGTATAATTACATGAACAGTATTATAATTATTCTCTTAATGATGTGATCATTCATGAAACTTGTGATTCGCTCTTGTTACTATTCTAGCTTGATTAAAATGATAATTATTATCTTAAAATCTTGCAAACCCATGTGTAGTTAAATGCATTGTTCATTGCATGCCATCATGTTAAGTGATTTCCGCGAGTTTGAGACCGATGGATTGTGAATGAAATGCATACATCACTACACACTTGCACATCTAGGCAGCCCTTTCTTGGGGATTTGGAAGCTCTCTACCGGTCATTCCGAATCGGTAGACTAGTGACCTTTTCTCTAAGACCTCCGTAAATCTCCGCTCTCTGTGGATTCCCACATGGAGGCCGAGTTGGTTGTACCATTGAAGTTCCCTAGAGATAGCGTGTCCTTCCTTTCTCTTCTTGTTCTCGCGAGTGTGATTTATAAACTAGACTAAAGCCATTAACGTAAAGATTGAACTAAGTATAAATCATACCGTTATGCTGCCAAATTTATCTCTTGACCATTGTTATCATGAAATCATATTCAATTACTTATTACTAGTTCTCATCATCATCATGAACATGACATTACACATGCTTACTTATTGAAACTCTCATTGGCCATTATTAATGACTGTGGGTATCTACATTTAAAATTTTAAGTGAGATGCTGACCGGGCACGGCGAGTGTCCAAGGGCTCCAGTCTAGCCCCAATGACGGAGAGTCATAAATATACTGTTAACCATGGGGTATAATGATTACTGGCGTTGCATCTGCGCTGGGAGTCGTGCGTGCGTGTTGAATGATAGATACAATAACCACATACACGTGTCCTAGTGTACATTCTTGATGGATCTTTTCTTGGTGTACATTAGTGTCTACGTGCCTGATTAGTGTTACATGATCGTGCTCGTGCGTGCTTGCTTGCTTGCGTGATATGGCCATCCTGCATTTATTGCAATTAGTGATATCTTGCGTTCTTGAAAGCTAATGACATCAAGTGAAATCTTGCGTGACAAAGTGATCTATTTCTAGTTCTATCTTGTCATCTTGTTCTAAAATATGTTCTATCATGATCTCTCTGTCTAGCTTGTTTCATGTATCGTGTTTTAATGAATTTTATTCGTACATACATATCATGACATTCATCGTGCTTACCTAGTTCTAAATTTCTAATCACTTATATCATTGCTCGCACATTGAGATATAAATCCTACTGGGCTAGTTTGCTCATCCCCTACTTTTACCCAATCTAGGTGACTATGAAGTTCAAGAGGAAGAGCAAGTCGAGGATGGGAATGCATCCGAGTGATGAGCGTTCCAATTATGAGTCTATCTATAGTTAGTATTTTGAGTGTTAGAACAATGTAGTAGGAAGTGAGTTATTATGTACTTTTGCTTTTATTTAGTCTTAGTCCGGTAATAGTTTTCATTTGGAATACAATGAGTTGAGATTTGAATAAAAGATTAGTTGAGTTCACTATTTGGGCCCTATGATGATGTATGTTGTTATACATTTAGTGCATGCTAGCTAGAGGCTTATTTGCCGGCTGTTCACGTCTCGGGATATCGACTCGAATTATTTCTGAATAATTATATCCGCTGCATAATTCTCGGGACGTGACATGTTCTGTGAACAAACTGAGAAGGCGACAGCTTGAGCGTCGCGACCCTGAACTCGATAGGTCAACCATCGCGACAAGGAACTGAACATGACTGGGAGTCTGTCACGACCTAAATAGAAGGCGACAGACTCCTTGTCGCGACCACAGGACTGAGGCGGTTTGAATTTGGGGCCCCATGCACCTTCCCCTTTTCCCTCTTTTATCTTCTCTCTCTTCCTTCTCCCCTTTCTTCTCCGGCAACAGAGGAACCCTCCTTCTCTCTCCTTCTCCGGTAATCCCTAGCCGGCAGCGACGATGATCGCCCCCCCTCCCCCCTTCTCTTCTTCCAGTCTCCTTCTCCCCTTTCTTCTCTTCTTTGGTGACCAAGGCGATGGAGGGCGGCGGCATGGAAGGTGGCGATGGCGGTGGGCGCTCGAGGGGGCTCAAGTGCACCGTCAGTAGACAGCGACAATAGAGGAAGCCCCTATGACGATAGGGGAGGAAACTCCTGCCCTCCCCATGAAGTAGACCCCACGGAGGCGTCGGGCAAGGAGGAGGCAGCCGGCCCCAAGAAGGTAGGCCACTCAAACCTAGACCCTGTGTGATTGAATGTGTGGGATGGGGGGACAAGGTGCTAAGCACCTATGTAGGGCTTTGGCCCAAGGTGGAACGACGGGGAACAACTACTGGCTGCCCTCGGTCACCCTTTGAACACGACAGGTTGCCTGTCGCATTACCAGGGTGAACGCGACGCCCTGGGTGTTGCATTTAGAAGGCAACGGTTCGACCCGTCGCCTTCAGAAACCTGAATGTGACACCCATTTTGTCGCCTTCAGAAGGCGACAGGGGGCCTGTCACGATCTGAACATAGTGCTGTTTTGGGGAATTCAGACTGACCTTTATGCTTTTGTGGCTGTTTTGCAGAGCGAGCTACAGTCACGACTGGGGTGGGCCATCGTTTGGGCGATCTATTAGGGATTTCCGGACTTCCAGAGGATGAGACTGGAGCAGATGGGGTTCGGCCCCTTTCTTAGGTTAGAGGAGTTTACACCCGATGTGGCGCTGATTCAGGCACTGAAGGAGCGCCAGGACCCCGAGTGCCACGCCTTCCTTCTCTCGTGGGGTCACATGATCCCCACATTGGAGGACGTGGTACGGATCACCGGCTTGAGGGTTGATGGCCAGGCGGTGACAAGGGTGATGTACACCTGCTATTAGGAGATGGTGGAGAGGCTCCTAGGGCTGGACGTGATGAGGGAGAGGTCGTCCCTCGTGCCGATGACGAGGCTGCAGGCGAGCTTAGGAGTAGCAGATGCGCGCCATTAGACCGGAGAGGGCCAGGCAGAGTACATGGCCCGATTGACGACAGACGCCAGAGCGGCGGTGGTAGAGGAGGAGGGGGCAGCAGCGGACCGAGACCTGAGGCGCTTCCTGATCCTTGTGATCGGGAAGCTCATCTTGGGGACCAGAGGGGACCCAGTGAGCTGCAGGTGCCTGCCCCTGCTGGAGGATCTAACCCAGATAGGTAGTTATGCATGGGGTGCGGCCCTTCTGGCCCACCTTTTTGACAGCCTGGGTACCTCTGGCAGGGAGACGGGGGTGGCCAGGTTCTTTCTGTTTTTACAGGTATGCTTCTCACCCTTACCCTTTATTGCTTTCCTGCTTATTATAATTCTTGTGTTACTGATTATGTTGTTTTGCAGGTGTGGGCATACTACTACCTCCCTCCCTAGGCCGGGGAGTGCCGAGGCGGTCGGGCGCCGTGCCGCTCCTGCAGCGCTGGCGGTTTCGCCACGATGAGTAGTCCCTGCACCTGCAGATGACCCTCATCCAGGACGTAGTGGATGCCTTCCGTTTTGGGCATGTGAGTACTTCTACCCTTTACAACCATTCCTTAATTTGTCGCTGACAATTGCTAATGAGCGTTCTATCTGTGATGTGCAGGTTGAGTGGACCCCCTATGCTAGGGAGGACGACGCTGACCAGTCGTGGGTGGAGCAGAGCCGCCCCTACTTCGGTAGGGAGATCTGGCTCCACGCCTTCAACACGGTGGTGCCACTCCACCTGCGGCTAGTGGCGAGGACTTTGGGGCTTCACCAGGCGGTAGTGGAGTTCCCGACATGGCAAAGGCTGTGGGAGAGGCCGGGTCACAGCTTCCGGGGCATCCAGCAGATCGCTGATTGGAGGGAGCGAGCCCGAAAGTAGCTCGAGGATTGGAGGCAGCGAGGCCGAGTGGTGACCTCCGAGGCCACCAGCGATGATGACTACTTCCGTGCCTACGCACGGAGGTACGGGGCCCAGGTGTACAGGGGGACCCGACGATCGGTGAGTGTTACTAGCTTAGCCCCTTCTAAATATTTGCAATTGTTAATCCTTTGGCTAACCTGACTTGTGTTTGCAGCTTGACCCCGAGGGTCGGATTGCCTCCCTCGAGGGTGTCCTCCACTCCACGATCCAGCAGAGGGATGATGTAACGACCCAATCCACATTACCAGTAAGTAACCAGTAACCCGAATTCTGATCCGCTAACCCACGAGACAAGCTCGGAAGGGTAGGAAGTGAACATCCGAGGAGACTATATGTAAGAAGATACACACCATGCAAAGCTGTAAAATTCCACTATACATGAACATAACATGTACAACTCAGAGTCCGAGCAAAGTACAGAGTACAGAAGTACAACAAAAAGTGCTACTCACTACAGCTAGGGAGCACAACACCGGAGGGCTAGACTCGCCTGGAACGGGAGTCGACGACGACCCACCTGAAAGGGAAGGGAGTGAGTCTCAAGAACAGAGACCCAGTAGGGAAAGTAACCCCACGGTAACAGTACTAAAGTGCGGGAAGTAAAAACAGAAAGTAAATACACGTCGCAACACAACTCAAAACTGTAAACCTCGCGGCTCAGTAACACACACTCACACACACACAGTAAGTAGGACTCAGCTAGGGTCTGTGGCTCGGCGTCCCGTCACCACAGAGGCTCTCAACCCCAGCCACGTGTGCACACTATAGACGCTCTCTCTCGCGTCTGCTCCACGACTGGTTTTTCCCCTACGCCTGACCCTAGCACTAGAGAAGGGGCTCCACGGAGACCGGCTCGAAACCACCACAAGGAGTACACACAGACAGAGTCGCACTCGGCATCCTGGCTCACTAGCGGAGGACAACACACGCTAGTCATCTAGACGGAGTCGCACCCACGCCTAGGAAACACAACAGAAACGCGCACGCGGTAACGCAACGCGCGTACAATAGACGGAACACACTCAACGCCTGAAACTCCGTACAGTAAGTGAACACCTCGTGTCACAACCAACTACTCCTATGCACAGATGGAGTCACACTCTAAGCCTAGCAGAATGTGTTAACAGGGCGGACATCACACGTCAACACCTTAACACAGAACAGGACTAAAGTCTGCTGGGACACAGGATATTAACGGCAGCATCGATTGTCGCCAATATGATGTAGACGGCACTCACCATGCCGCTAACCCTAACTCAACGGCAATCGACCTTGTCGTTTATATCAACCTTGAAGATCTCAATGTCAACACATGTGGACGTTAAGCTCTTCAGTCCCCTAGACCTAGAACAGCACCGGGTCAGTCCAATTGGGTAAAATTACCCAATCAGAATGCTTACTGATGGAGGGAAATGCCTCCTCACATCATTTAACACTATCAGAACTTCAGAAATAAACAATCCAACACTTGAATCATTCAAACACCCAAAATCCCGGCATGGTACAACCCAACCCTATACTGCAATTAGCACACTAATTTCCACAAATGAGCATGCTGATTTGCTAAGGAGGGTTATAGGAGTTAAGTCCCTACCTCAGAACGCCTTAAAAACTCCCAAACAGCCACTAATCGCACCGGAACCCCTCGAAGTCTCCGCACGCATTACACCAAATCTTCGCGTTTCCCGCCGATCAAGCACCGCCACGCATACCAGAGCCTTCCCACGAACTCCCATCAACCAACAGAAGCAGTGGAAACAGACAAAGGCAGAAGTGGAGGGAAAGGAAGGAAAAGAGAAGAAAGGTTTCTGCTCTCGGGCTGCCCTATTTCTACAGGCGCGACCAATTGGCGTCCACATCTCTAGCCGCCTATTCGAACCGCCAATGGGTTGACGTCCAAATCGCTTGTCGTCGAGTTCAACTACAAACGTCCACATCGTTGGACGCTAACTCCAAGTCAACGGCTAGACCCTGCCGCCAACTACAAGTTAACGACAATGGACCTTGTCGTCAACCACAACAGAACCTCTACAAGATCCGATAAGGATCCATTAAGACCGAGACCTTACAGCCCTCCCCCTTAAGGAATTTTCCCCTCAAAATTTAAACAACATAAGGAAAGAAGACTCACCAAAGAGGTACGGAAACTGCTCGCGCATTTCGTCCTCTCGCTCCCATGTCGACTCACACCTGAATGGCGCTGCCACGCAACACGAACTAAAGGGATTGCCTGTTCCTCAACCTCTAAACTCGGCGATCCTCAATGTGCAACGGAAACTCTGGTACAGTCAACACTGGAGTCACCTCAGACCACTATGTGCTCTGGAGAACGTGAGACTCGTCAGAAAGGTATCTCCGAAGCATCGACACGTGGAACACATCGTGGACTGCTGCCAACTCTGATGGAAGCTCAAGTCTGTACGCCAAACCTCCGACACGCTCAGAGATGGTGAAAGGTCCAATAAAGCGAGGACTCAACTTTCCACGCTTACCAAACCTCACCACTCCCTTCATAGGAGACACACGGACAAACACCTGGTCCCCTACCTGAAACTCGAGCGGTCGTCTGCGCTGATCTGCATAACTCTTCTGCCGACTCTGAGCTGACTGAAGCCTCTGCCTCACAAGCTGAACTACCTCAACTGCCTGCTGTACTAACTCTGGCCCAGTGACAATCCGTTCGCCAACCTCGAACCAGTCTAGAGGAATGCGACACGGTCGTCCGTATAAAGCCTCATATGGTGCCAAACCGATACTGGAGTGATAACTATTATTATATGCGAACTCGACCAACGGCAAGTGAGCTATCCACGATCCCTGCCACTCCAGACAACAAGATCTAAGCATGTCCTCTAAAGTCTGGATAGTCCGCTCTGACTGACCATCTGACTGAGGGTGGTAGGAGGAACTAAAAGCCAACTCTGTCCGCAAAGCTCTCTGGAAACTGCGCCAGAACCCAGAAGTGAAGCGAGGATCCCTATCTGACACAATAGAGATCGGCACTCCGTGCAAAGGAACAATCCACTCTGCGTACAACGCGGCCAACCTACTCACACCCCAATTAGTCCTGACAGGCAAAAATCTGGCAGTCTTCATCAATCTGTCCACAAGAACCCAAATGCTGTCAAAACCTCCAGCTGTCCTCGGCAAACCACAAACAAAGTCAGTCGTCACATGGTCCCACTTCCACATCGGAATCTCTAACGACTGCACAAGTCCTCCTGGACGATGATGTTCGGCCTTCACCTGCTGACAGACCAAACATCTAGCAACAAAAGCCGCTATGTCTCTCTTCATCCCAGGCCACCAAAATTGACGTCTCAACCTGTGATACATCTTGGTCGACCCTGGATGAATCGAGTACCTGGAACCATGTGCCTCCTGCAACACAACTCTCCTGACAGACTCCTCAACAGGAACATAGAGTCTATCTCGGAACCTAACAGTCCCGTCCTTGCAAAGCTCAACCTCTGGGAGAAGCAACACACTGTGCAACTCGGGATCTGCCTGCTGAGCCTCAACAACCTGTCTCACAACGGCGGGAGCCGCCAACAAACTGCCCAACACACAGTCGACGACTGGACGAAACTCTGAAAGACCCTTCTGCCGCAGACTGCCAAACTGCCACTCTCTAAGCATCAGATGACTCATCTGTGCCTTCCTACTCAAAGCATCTGCAACTACATTCGCCTTTCCAGGCTTATACTCAATGCTAAAATCATAGTCTTTCAGATATTCCATCCATCGACGCTGCCTCATATTCAGATCCCTCTGAGAAAACACATACCTCAAACTCTGGTGGTCGGTACAGACTACAAAACTCACTCCGTACAGGTAAAGACGCCAAATCCTCAAAGCAAACACCATAGCTGCAAGCTCTAGGTCATGGGTTGGGTAACTCTCCTCGTGGGGCTTAAGCTGGCGAGACGCATAAGCCACCACTCGGCCTTGCTGCATCAAAACCGCAACCAGACCAACACCTGAAGCGTCTGTGCAAACCTCAAAACCCTCCTCACCTGAAGGTAAGGCAAGGACTGGCACTGACGTAAGCAGTCGCTTCAACTCTATGAAGCTCTGCTCACACTACTCCGACCACACAAACAGAACTCCCTTTCTCATCAACCGAGTCAAGGGTGCAGCAACCTGAGAAAAGTCTCGACCAAGCCTGCGGTAGTAACCTGCCAAGCCCAAAAAGCTACGAATCTCAGACACAGATCTGGGACTCTCCCACTGCAAAACTGCCTCAACCTTCGCTGGATCCAAAGAAACTCCCTCACCTGAGATCACGTGCCCCAAAAAGTGAACCTATTGTAGCCAAAACTCACACTTACTAAGTTTGGCATACAACTGGTGCTCTCGCAAAGTCTGCAACACGATCCTCAGGTGCTCGGCGTGCTCCACCTCCAAAACGGAGTACACCAGAATGTCGTCAACAAACACTACGACAAACCGGTCCAAGAACTGGTGGAACACCCGATGCATCAGATCCATGAAGCCGCTGGTGCATTGGTGAGCCCAAACGGCATCACCAAAAACTCAAAATGTCCATATCTGGTCCGAAAAGCAGTCCTCTCTATGTCAGAATCTCTAATCCGCAACTGATAGTAGCCCGACCTCAAATCAATCTTCGAAAAGATATGAGCAGACTGAAGCTGATCAAAGAGATCATCAATCCTAGGAAAAGGATACCTATTCTTGATGGTCACTTGATTTAGCTTCCTATAATCAATACACAATCTCAGGCTACCATCCTTCTTTCTGACAAACAGAACAGGTGACCCCCACGGAGAAAGCTAGGACGAATATAGCCCTTCTCCAACAACTCCTCAAGCTGCCTCTTCAGCTCCCTCGACTCTGCTGGTGCCATACGGTACGGTGCCTGTGCAAAAGGTACAATGCCAGGAACCAACTCCACAGTAAACTCAATCTCTCTCTCTGGCGGTAAACTAGGCAACTCTTCCGAAAAAACATCTGGAAACTCACACACTACGGGAATGTCCCCCACTCCCGAGACAATCTGGTCAAGAGTCACTGTAGAAACTAGGAAACCCTGACAACCAGAAGCAAGTAACCTCCCTGCCCTCAAAGCAGAAACTAAAAAGCGAGAAGTAAGAGGTACGATACCTGGAAGTAGAACGCCGCTTCCCTAGATAACCGCAAGTGCACCTCTTCTTCTGGCAATCCATCACTGCACCATACCGCTCTAACCAGTCCATACCCAAAATCACATCATAGTCCTGCAACTGTAAAGCAAACAAGCGAGCTGACAACCACTGATCCTGCAACTGCACAGGTACCTCCTCAAGACAGTAGGACGTAAGGACAAAGTCCCCTGTCGGCAACTCTACTGCTAGCTCAACAGACTCTCCCATACTCAACTCTCCAAGGGAGTCTAAAAACTCCTCAGACACAAAAGAGTGAGAGGCACCGGAATCAAACAAAACTCTAGCTGTATAACAAAAAACTGTAATAGTACCTTCCACTAGCTGATCTGCCTCCGCGTCTGCACGGGTCAAGTGAGAAACACGACCTCTACCTCTCGACCCACCAGAACCTCCGGTCTGCTGACACTGCTGCACAGGTGCCTGCTGCTGCTGCTGCTGCACTCGGGGCTGTGACTGGGTCTACTGCTGCGGCACACGAGGTAACAAAGGACAATCTCGCGCCATGTGACCCATCTGGTCACACCGGTAACACTGACCAGCAAAAGTACACTGTACCTTCTGCGAAGGCTGCCCTACAGGCTGCTGAACACTCCCAACAGACTGCTGTCTCTGCTCTGCCTGCCTCCTGTCACGCCGAAACTTCCTCCAAGATCCTGACTTTGCCGTCGTCCTAGTAGAAGTGGACGCGTAGGAAGTCGCAGTCCTCGGGGTCGTCTGTACACTACTCTGCTGCTGTCGAGGCTGAGTCAGAACTACCTGCGTCTGAACCTCTGTGCTCCGAGAACGGGTCCGTAAAGTGTCTGCCTCCAATGCTGCCGCTGTCTGATAGGCCGCATCCAAGTCTATAACGTGCACAACCATCAGCGCCTGCCTGAGCTCTGGCCTCAAGCCCCCATAAACTGCTGAGTCCTCAGACCCTCATCTGCCATAATCTGCGGAGCATAACACCATAGCTCTACAAATCTGGCCCTGTACTGCACCACAATAAAGTCCCTCTGCTGCAAGTCCAGAAACTGGTACAACCTCTCCGTCCGGACGTAAGTAGGACAGAAGGCTCTCTCAAAAGAAACGACAAACTCCTGCCACAGAATCTGTCTAAGCGGGCGAGACTGAAAAGTAGTCTCCCACTCAGAGGACCACCAAGTCAACGCCTGCGCCTGCAACTGGTAACTAGCTAGCAGCACTCGCTCCTCAGGAACACACTCCATAGAACGGAAAGTCCGCTCCACTGCATCTAACCACGCCCGCACTGCATCTGGATCAGGCTGGCCCAAAAACTGGGGAGGCTGAAACTGCAAGAACTCCCTCAACACCTTCCCAGTACCACCCTGAGGTACCGGCGCATCACGGTGTTGGGCTACAAACTGAGCCATCCCCTCAAGAAATCGAGTCATGTCTAATCCCAGAGCTACCTGAGGTGGAGGTGGCGGCGGCGGAACAATACCACTGTGTGCGTCCTGTGGCAAAGGCTGCGTCTGCTGTGGTGGCGGAGCATCTCCAGCCTCCTGACGAGTCGCCTGCTCAGCCACTCCATCTCTAGGACGTCGCCTAGGTGCCATAGTACTATACACAGAGCAAAATACACACATAAATACACTAACTAACTCGGCTAAATAGGTGCAGCTGTACTCTTTGTACTCTGAGTTAACATGATGGGTATTTTTCTTATATATATCTCATCAGACCAGGCTCTGATACCAAGCTGTAACGACCCAAAATCCGCATTACCAGTAAGTAACCAGTAACCCGAATTCTGATCCGCTAACCCAGGAGACAAGCTCGGAAGGGTAGGAAGTGAACGTCCGAGGAGACTATATGTAAGAAGATACACACCATGCAAGGCTGTAAAATTCCACTATACATGAATATAACATGTACAACTCAGAGTCCGAGCAAAGTACAGAGTACAGAAGTACAACAAAAAGTGCTACTCACTGCAGCTAGGGAGCACCAACACCGGAGTGGCTAGACTCGCCTGGAACGGGAGTCGACGACGACCCACCTAAAAGGGAAGGGAGTGAGTCTCAAGAAAAGAGACCCAGTAGGGAAAGTAACCCCACGGGTAACAGTACTAAAGTGCGGGAAGTAAAAACAGAAAGTAAATACACGTCGCAACACAACTCAAAACTGTAAACCTCGCGGCTCAGTAACACACACTCACACACACAGTAAGTAGGACTCAGCTAGGGTCTGTGGCTCGGCGTCCCGTCACCACAGAGGCTCTCAACCCCAGCCACGTGTGCACACTACAGACGCTCTCTGTCGCGTCTGGTCCACGACCGGTTTTTCCCCTACGCCTGACCCTAGCACTAGAGAAGGGGCTCCACAGAGACCGGCTCGAAACCACCACAAGGAGTACGCACAAGACAGAGTCGCACTCGGCGTCCTGGCTCACTAGCGGAGGACAACCACACGCTAGTCATCTAGACGGAGTCGCACCCACGCCTAGGAAACACAACAGAAACGGGCACGCGGTAACGCAACGCGCATACAACAGACGGAACACACTCAACGCCTGAAACTCCGTACAGTAAGTGAACACCTCGTGTCACAACCAACTACTCCTATGCACAGACGGAGTCACACTCTAAGCCTGGCAGAATGTGTTAATAGGGCGGACATCACACGTCAACACCTTAACACAGAACATGACTAAAGTCTGCTGGGACACAGGATATTAACGGCAGCATCGATTGTCGCCAATATGATGTAGACGGCACTCACCATGCCGCTAACCCTAACTCAACGGCAATCGACCTTGTCGTTTATATCAACCTTGAAGATCTCAACGTCAACACATGTGGACATTAAGCTCTTCAGTCCCCTAGACCTAGAACAGCACCGGGTCAGTCCAATTGGGTAAAATTACCCAATCAGAACGCTTACTGATGGAGGGAAATGCCTCCTCACATCATTTAACACTATCAGAACTTCAGAAATAAACAATCCAACACTTGAATCATTCAAAACACCCAAAATCCCAGCATGGTACAACCCAACCCTATACTGCAATTAGCACACTAATTCCCACAAATGAGCATGCTGATTTGCTAAGGAGGGTTATAGGAGTTAAGTCCCTACCTCAGAATGCCTTAAAAACTCCCAAACAGCCACTAATCGCACCGGAACCCCTCGAAGTCTCCGCGCGAATTACACCAAATCTTCGCGTTTCCCGCCCGATCAAGCACCGCCACGCGTACCAGAGCCTTCCCACGAACTCCCATCAACCAACAGAAGTAGTGGAAACAGACAAAGGTAGAAGTGGAGGAAAAGGAAGGAAAAGAGAAGAAAGGTTTCTGCTCTCGGGCTGCCCTATTCTACAGGCGCGACCAATTGGCGTCCACATCTCTAGCCACCTATTCGAACTGCCAATGGGTTGACGTCCAAATCGCTTGTCGACGAGTTCAACTACAAACGTCCACATCGCTGGATGCTAACTCCAAGTCAACGGCTAGACCCTGCCGCCAACTACAAGTTAACGACAATGGACCTTGTCGTCAACCACAACAGAACCTCTACAAGATCCTATAAGGATCCATTAAGACCCGAGACCTTACAGATGACCTCCAGCGGACTGTGACCAAGCTGGTGAGTGTTCTTGTAAGACCCTCGAATTTCCGTCGCATTATTTGTGATTATGTGTGTATAATTGTGCTTGTGTATGTATGTACATATTTACGTACGCATTAATTAGTATAATTACGTGTGCATGTGTTTATATTAAACATAATAATGTATGTATTGCATGATGATAGTATGGATACAATACCGTATGTATATATGCATGGTATGCATGGTTTTCTGCATAATTTAGAGTTCTGGCCGAAGGCCATCTTGGCGTCAACCCCAGGCCGTTTAGCTGATGTCAGCGTCCACACATGGACGCCAATACTCATCCTGTCGTCCAGCGATGTGGACGCCCATTTGTCTGGCCTGCATGCGCAGCAGAGCAGCAACTTCTGAAACAAGGAAACCTAACCATTGGGGGATGTCCCCCAACGGCTCTGAAGGGTGTCCTATCACCCTAGTGAGTGGGAGAGAGACTCTCTTTAGGTCTGAACCGAAATGGCTCTCCCCACTCTTCCCTTCACCCTTGCAAGAGGAGAAAAGAGAGAGGAAAACCCTAGGAGGAAAACTGTGAGAAAACCCCCCTCTTAGCACCCTCAAATCCGACCCCCTGGAGCTTGATCCGGAGATCTACTGCTTCAAGAAGGTAGCTGGATCAAAGGAGGAGGCTTCCCCGACATCCCCTTGGCGTGGAGATCATCCAGGAGCCTAGAGGAAGAGATCCCTTGGAGGCTTTTCTGCAACTTTCTTGGGACTGCCCAAGGAGGTCTTCACCGAGCCCTAGATCCCTTGGAGAAATTTTTGAAAGGCAAGTGACCTACCCATGATGTCCCCTTATGAGTCTAGGTCGGTTTTATGATTTTTGAGCATTTTCCCTCGAGTCCTAGACCCTCCCATTCACCCAAGTTTGAGAGCTCGGGTCTGTGTTTCTGCACAGACCTGATTCGACGGCAAGGTCCCTGGACGCCCAGATCATGCTTGGTGTCCATCGACCATGTCGCTGACCCTGAGTCAGCAGCCAGAGACCGCCGCCAAGTTCCTCAGGACAGAACAGTGAACTGTTCTGCCCTTCTTCTACATTAATTTCGATATGGTTTCCGTGATGAGGATATATGGTAAACCTTATACTCTATGTATAGTGTTAATTGTGGTGTGTGAATGAATGTGGGGTGTGATGGTGAATGTGGGAAATGGTATCCCTTAAACTTGTGAGCATGAATTGTCGAAATTCTTGCAAATCCATGTTTCATGATTAGGATTAGTATGAATGCCTTGGTTTTGGTCTGATCATGAAGGTTAGTGGGTCAGTATATGTGTTTGCAATTTTGGTAATTTATCCATGCTTGTGTAATTTGCTAATAAATCCGGCTTGGTAAAATAAAAGCATGCAAGAATGGTTGTGATGAAATCCATAGATGTATGCTTTAGGGAAATTTCGTATTCTCAAATCATGTAAATATATTAGTAGCCTCTGTTTAAAACAGTAAGTGGTAAATTGCAAGATGTGTTAAACCCCATGCTAAATTAAATTGTGAATGGCATGCTAATTAGGTGTTTTATTTACTGTAAATTCCATGTAGCTCAGAAAAATCTGAAAAATTGAGGGTATAATCTTGAACCCGAAAACAGCATGTTGTGGTTAAAATTTCAGGTCGTTTGGATCAGTAAATTAAAAGTTATGTATTTTTCATGTGAATGTGATAATTTATGCATATTATCGTAATGTGATTAGTTATGGTCTAAAACCAACATGAATAGTGTGTTTACTGTGTGTTAAACTCTTGAAATTCTGTAGTACCATGTTAGGAAAAACAGAGATATTCATGTGAGTGAGAAAGTGAATGTGAGGAAAAGTGTAAAATGTAAAACCATGTGTAAAACGGTAAATGTGTAAATGTGTAACTGTGCCAATGTGACACTACTTCCGTAGAGGGCAGTGGAGCTGTATCAGGGAAAAGTCCCCCTGAGAAAGTTCAGTGTGTTAAGTGACCCTAAGGGCATTAGGGGGAAATCCTGGAGGTGGACAAGTACCACTGGTTAGGGTGGAGATTTGTTCTCCCGGTCTGCGCAGTCCAAGAGTCGCCATTGGAATGCCTATATGGAGTCTATGTGTAATGTGATGTGTATATGTTCTTCTTTGGTGGTTTGGACTATGTGTCACGGCTCCTAAAATGTGTAATGTGAATAGTGTAATGTGTATGTGTCCATGTGTAAATGTGTAAGTGACAATGTGAATGTGTATGTGTAAAGTGAACCATGTGAAAGAGGAAATTCGTGTAAAGAAAATGTGAAGCTAAAAATGTGAAATATGTTATTGAAACCTATGTGAAACAAATCTGAAACCATGTGAATTCAGTAAATTCATGTTATTATCATTATGTTTAAAGTGCAAAGATGCCTAGAATCCATGTTAGGGATAATTAGTGAACACGGGCACAAGATAGCATGAATGGTTGTTAACATGATATGTTTTATGCATTATTGTAGCTCTCATGCATAGGTTTTCAGCCATGAAACCATATGAAATCAGTAACCTAAAGCATGTGAAAAGGTCTATGTATGTGTTTAAAAATATGTAAAATCCATGCTAGTTGTGTTCCCTTTCATGTATGTAAAATGTTCATGTTGGTAGCTCTCATGTCTTAGTCTTTAAAGATTAAAGTTTCATGAGTAAATTGAGTAAGAGAGCATGTGATAGGTGAATTTTATTCTTAGAAATCTGAAAGCATGATCCATGTATAAAATTGTAGAACGTTCATGATAGGTTGAAACTTCGAATTGACTAGCATGCCATGGGTTGCAAATTGTAAATGTGCATGTAGAAACCACTAGGACTTGTAAGTGTATATCATGAGTAGTGTTGTTTGCTGAGTCCTTGGACTCACTCCTTGCTTCGGCGTACAGGTGTAGTTGGTGACGTGGCACCTTTGGAGGAGGCAGCAGAGACGGACTCCGAGCGCGGAGACTAGCTAGTTTTGGAGTTTCTTTGAGATTGTGTATTTCATAAGTATGTAACTTGAACGTTGTATTAGAGTATTATGAAAAGGGTGTAAAAGTGTGGACATATGTATTTCCATTTCAGCGATTTAATTTATGTGAACTTTAGTTCCTTTTATGTTAATTGCGAATTGCATGTATGTTTAATGTGGATGATGAATGAATGAAGACTGTTGTCTTTTACTTCCGCTACTCTGTTGTATATTCGCGTGTATCTCAGCTGTACGTATCGTTTGGGTAAATGTCCCACTGTGGCAGCACTCACTATACCGACGTGGGTTGGTATAACCGTACCGGTATAATGAGGGTCGTCACAGAGATTGGTATCAGAGCGACCGGTTGAGATTGCACATGAATATACCTAAGTCATCATCCCCATTGCATGCTAAGTATGTCCACATGTGTAGAAAACACTAATAGGAAATGAAAGATTGATAAGAAAATGGTTAGAGAACTTAGTAACCTAGCTCTAATGGTGGCTGAAATTTTATTATAGCCATGGCTTCCCGTGGACGACGTGGAGGTGCGCCAGCTCGCGACGACGAGCAGAGGCGTGAGGAGCGAGCGGAGCAGCAGGCCCCGGCCCCACAGGGTCCTGTGCTTCCCCCACCACCGCCAGTGGACTATGGAGTATTCATGCAAGGTCTGGTGCAAGCCATGCAGACGCAGGCCCACACCCAGGCAGCACTCCAGGCCCAGTTGGAGGCCCAGGTAGAATAATGAAACACCTAGTAGTTTGCTATTTAAATTCCATGATATTGTGTTTATTGTATATTGTTATTGTTTAATGTAGCAGGCTCAGGCCCCAGCTCAGGACCATGGTGGACCTTCCATCATGGAGCGATTCAAGAGGATGACCCCACCCTCTTTTAAGGGGGAGAGTGATCCGCTAATGGCAGAAAGCTGGATGAGGGAGACGGAGAAAATCTTCCGAGCTATCAGGTGTCCTGATGAGGACACGGTGACATTAGCCACCTACATGCTACAGGAGAGAGCTGATGTATGGTGGTCCTCCCTACTACGTACACGCTTCGAGGATGGAGCGGTAGACGTGGCGTGGGATGCGTTCGTGAGGCTCTTCCGAGCCAAGTTCGTCCCAGAGCATATCCAGGACAAGATGGAGCAAGAATTCCTTTCCCTGACGCAAGGATCAATGACCGTCCTGGAATACGAGGCAAGGTTTTCTGAACTTTCTAAATATGCACCGCATATAGTAGAGGATGAGCGCAGGAAGACCAAGAAGTTTGTGATGGGTCTCAAACCATCACTGAGGACGAGACTCGTGGCGTTTGACCACCGCACGCTAGACGAGGCCCTCAGCACAGCCTGCAGACAGGAGGGAGAAATGGAGCAATATCTGGAGGAGAAGAAGGCTTCGCAGAAGAGGCCGACAGAAACTTTCCAGCGGCAGGATAAGAAGAAAACGGTGTACCAGACACCGCAGAAATCAGTGGCAGTCAGCAACTCTCAGGTACCTTCTGTACGTTCCCCGGTGCGAAGAAAGAGTGTCCCGATTGTAGGAAGACCCATGGAGGTTCCGAGTGCTGGTTAGTAGCGGGTAGATGCTTAAAGTGTGGGAGCAGCGACCACAAGATCAAAGATTGCCCAAGACTTCAGCAAGGAGCTCAGCGAGGAGCGCCAGCACCAGCAGTAGCGGCAGCCGCGCCAGCTACAGGAAGACCAGCAAGGCCTCGAGCTCCAGCTCGAGTGTTTGCTTTAGCTCGCGAGGACGCCGAGCAGGCGGAGCATGTCACCGAAGGTACAATTTTGCTTTTCGGTGTGCACGCTCGGGTTTTGTTTGATACGGGTGCTACTCACTCATTCATTTCCGAGCGGTTCGCTAGGCAGTTAGCCCTAGAGTCAGGCATAGAGTCTGAGGAGTTAGAGTCCCTTTGTCTGTGCACACCCCTGCGGGTACGGTATCGACTAGGAAGTGCATTTCGTCGTTACCTGTGTGCATCGAGGATAGATTCCTAGATGGGTGTTTCTTCTTGCTAAAGATGAAGGACTATGATTGTATCCTTGGTCTGGATTGGCTAGAGGAGCACTATGCGTTAGTGGATTGTCGTAGGAAGAAGATTATTTTCCACATTCCTGGTGAGGATGAGTTCTCTCATCCCTTGCCAAAGAACTTAGCAGGAAAGTTAGTTATCTCTGCCATGAAGGTGATGCGCATGGTGAACAAGGGTTGTGACGCATTTCTTGCCAGCGTTATGCTAGTACCCGATGCTGGTTCGTCACTGACTCTTGCAGAGATCGATGTGGTGCAGGACTTTCCAGATGTCTTTCCCGATGACTTGTCTGGATTGCCACCGGATAGGGAGATAGAGTTCACTATAGAGTTGCTTCCAGGCACCTCTCCTATCTCGAAGGCCCCATATCAGATGACCCCTGCAGAATTAGCCGAGTTGAGGAAGCAATTGCAAGAATTGCTCGATAAGGGATTTATTCGCCCTAGTGTTTCCCCTTGGGGCGCACCTGTATTATTCGTCAAGAAGAAAGACGGGTCACTTCGGTTGTGTATTGATTATAGGAAGTTGAACCAGTGACTGTGAAGAACAGGTATCCCTTACCTCGGATCGATGATCTGTTTGACCAGTTGCAGGATGCATCAGTCTTTTCCAAGATTGACTTGTGATCTGGTTATCATCAGTTGAGGATTAGGAGTGAGGATGTGTCCAAGATGGCATTTAGAACCCGTTATGGACATTATGAGTTTTTGGTCCTTCCTTTCGGATTGACTAACGCCCCTGCAGCGTTCATGGATCTCATGAACCGGGTGTTTAGTCCGTATCTAGATAGCTTTGTTGTTGTGTTTATTGATGACGTGTTGGTGTATTCTCCGGATGAGGCCACACATCGTCAGCATTTGAGGTTAGTCTTAGAGGTTCTCCGTGAGCACAAGCTGTATGCGAAGTTCAGCAAGTGCGAGTTCTGGTTGCGAGAGGGTGTAAGACCCTCGAATTTCCGTCGCATTATTTGTGATTATGTGTGTATAATTGTGCTTGTGTATGTATGTACATATTTACGTACGCATTATTAGTATAATTACGTGTGCATGTGTTTATATTAAACATAATAATGTATGTATTGCATGATGATAGTATGGATACAATACCATATGTATATTGCATGTATATATACATGGTATGCATGGTTTTATGCATAATTTAGAGTTCTGGCCGAAGGCCATCTTGGCGTCAACCCCAGGCCGTTTAGCTGATGTCAGCATCCAGACATGGACGCCAATACTCATCCTGGCGTCCAGCGATGTGGAGGCCCATTTGTCTGGCCTGCATGCGCAGCAGAGCTGCAAACTTCTGAAACAAGGAAACCTAACCATTGGGGGATGTCCCCCAACGGCTTTGAAGGGTGTCCTATCACCCTAGTGAGTGGGAGAGAGACTCTCTTTAGGTCTGAACCCGAAATGGCTCTCCCCACTCTTCCCTTCACCCTTGCAAGAGGAGAAAAGAGAGAGGAAAACCCTAGGATGAAAATTGTGAGAAAACCCCCCTCTTAGCACCCTCAAATCCGACCCCCTGGAGCTTGATCCGGAGATCTACTGCTTCAAGAAGGTAGCTGGATCAAAGGAGGAGGCTTCCCCGACATCCCCTTGGCGTGGAGATCATCCAGGAGCCCAGAGGAAGAGATCCCTTGGAGGCTTTTCTGCAACTTTCTTGGGACTGCCCAAGGAGGTCTTCACCGAGCCCTAGATCCCTTGGAGAAATTTTTGAAAGGCAAGTGACCTACCCATGATGTCCCCTTATGAGTCTAGGTCGGTTTTATGATTTTTGAGCATTTTTCCTCGAGTCCTAGACCCTCCCATTCACCCAAGTTTGAGAGCTCGGGTCTGTGTTTCTGCATAGACCTGATTCGACGGCAAGGTCCCTGGACGCCCAGATCATGCTTGGCGTCCATCGACCATGCCACTGACCTTGAGTCAGCGGCCAGAGACTGCCGCGAAGTTCCTCAGGACAGAACAGTGAACTGTTCTGCCCTTCTTCTACATTAATTTTGATATGGTTTCCGTGATGAGGATATATGGTGAACCTTATACTCTATGTATAGTGTTAATTGTGGTGTGTGAATGAATGTGGGGTGTGATGGTGAATGTGGGAAATGGTATCCCTTAAACTTGTGAGCATGAATTGTCGAAATTCTTGCAAATCCATGTTTCATGATTAGGATTAGTATGAATGCCTTGGTTTTGGTCTGATCATGAAGTTAGTGGGTCAGTATATGTGTTTACAATTTTGGTAATTTATCCATGCTTATGTAATTTGCTAATAAATCCAGCTTGGTAAAATAAAAGCATGCAAGAATGGTTGTTATGAAATCCATAGATGTATGCTTTAGGGAAATTTCGTATTCTCAAATCATGTAAATATATTAGTAGCCTCTGTTTAAAACAGTAAGTGGTAAATTGCAAGATGTGTTAAACCCCATGCTAAATTAAATTGTGAATGGCATGCTAATTAGGTGTTTTATTTACTGTAAATTCCATGTAGCTCAGAAAAATCTGAAAAATTGAGGGTATAATCTTGAACCCGAAAATAGCATGTGGTTAAAATTTCAGGTCGTTTGGATTAGTAAATAAAAAGTTATGTATTTTCATGTGAATGTGATAATTTATGCATATTATCGTAATGTGATTAGTTATGGTCTAAAACCAACATGATTAGTGTGTTTACTGTGTGTTAAACTCTTGAAATTCTGTAGTACCATGTTAGGAAAAACAGAGATATTCATGTGAGTGAGAAAGTGAATGTGAGGAAAAGTGTAAAATGTAAAACCATGTGTAAAACGGTAAATGTGTAAATGTGTAACTGTGCCAATGTGACACTGCTTCCGTAGAGGGCAGTGGAGCTGTATCAGGGAAAAGTCCCCCTGAGAAAGTTCAGTGTGTTAAGTGACCCTAAGGGCATTAGGGGGAAATCCTGGAGGTGGACAAGTACCACTGGTTAGGGTGGAGACTTGTTCTCCTGGTCTGCGCAGTCCAAGAGTCGCCATTGGAATGCCTAGATGGCGTCTATGTGTAATGTGATGTGTATATGTCCTTCTTTGGTGGTTTGGACTATGTGTCACGGAACTTAAAATGTGTAATGTGTATGTGTCCATGTGTAAATGTGTAAGTGACAATGTGAATGTGTATGTGTAAAGTGAACCATGTGAAAGAGGAAATTCGTGTAAAGAAAATGTGAAGCTAAAAATGTGAAATATGTTATTGAAACCTATGTGAGACAAATCTGAAGCCATGTGAATTCAGTAAATTCATGTTATTATCATTATGTTTAAAGTGCAAAGATGCCTAGAATCCATGTTAGGGATAATTAGTGAACACGGGCACAAGATAGCATGAATGGTTGTTAACATGATATGTTTTATGCATTATTGTAGCTCTCATGCATAGGTTTTCAGCCATGAAACCATATGAAATCAGTAACCTAAAGCATGTGAAAAGGTCTATGTATGTGTTTAAAAATATGTAAAATCCATGCTAGTTGTGTTCCCTTTCATGTATATAAAATGTTCATGTTGGTAGCTCTCATGTCTTAGTCTTAAAGATTAAAGTTTCATGAGTAAATTGAGTAAGAGAGCATGTGATAGGTGAATTTTATTCTTAGAAATCTGAAAGCATGATCCATGTATAAAATTGTAGAACGTTCATGATAGGTTGAAACTTCGAATTGACTAGCATGCCATGGGTTGCAAATTGTAAATGTGCATGTAGAAACCACTAGGACTTGTAAGTGTATATCATGAGTAGTGTTGCTTGCTGAGTCCTTGGACTCACTCCTTGCTTCGGCGTACAGGTGTAGTTGGTGACGTGGCACCTTTGGAGGAGGCAGCAGAGACGGACTCCGAGCACGGAGACTAGCTAGTTTTTGGAGTTTCTTTGAGATTGTGTATTTCATATATATGTAACTTGAACATTGTATTAGAGTATTATGAAAATGGTGTAAAAGGGTGGACATTATGTATTTCCATTCAGCGATTTAATTTATGTGAACTTTAGTTCCTTTATGTTAATTGCGAATTGCATGTATGTTTAATGTGGATGATGAATGAATGGAGACTGTTGTCTTTTACTTCCGCTACTCTGTTGTATATTCGCGTGTATCTCAACTGTACGTATCGTTTGGGTAAATGTCCCACTGTGGCAGTACTCACTATACCGACGTGGGTTGGTATAACCGTACCGTATAATAAGGGTCGTCACAGTTCTATTTCCTATCCTTTCTATTCTTGACTTTAGTTGACTGACTCTTGTGTTCTCCTTTGTAGCACGCCGAGCTGGAGCGGGCGCAGCAGATGGTGGGAGTTGCTTCTACTTCCTAGGATGAGCCTGGTCGCTCCATGCTGGAGGGTCAGTTGGCAGTAGCAGTGACCTGGGCGGAGGATGCCATGACCCAGCTGCGTGAGCGGGTGAGTTATTGATTACTTGCCCCTTGTTCTTTATTTCCCTTATTGACAAATGTTTGACTTGCAGGAGGCGGAGTTGAGGGATGCCTTAGCACGGACGACCGCACTAGAGGTGGAGATGGCGGAGTTGCGCCTACGCCCTCAGGCGGATGAGGCGACGGGACTGCGCCGGGAGGTGGATGAGCTTCGTTCGTAGCTAGTAAGCGAGCAGCATCGCCACGAGCTGTTGAGGTCAGAGATTAGAGGACTGGAGAGAGCCTTGTCCTTGGTCGGGCGCAGTCGCTCGTCGGCCAGTAGGAGCGGCATCCTCAGCAGATAGGTAGGGCACTACTTGACAGGTTCCTTCGGATGGTGGAGGAACGAGGAGGGACGACGGCGCGAGGGAGCAGCCGAGGGCGGCACGACCGGACCAAGGGAGATGGCCCCTCCACTTCCCACCCGCCTAAGGGTACAGGGGAGAGTGGTTGACGGCTTGTACTTTGCCCCTTTTTTTTGTTCATGTTATGATGATGATGTATATATAGAATGGAATAGAATGGAATCTTTTTGTCTATCGAATGTGATTGTGTGAGTGACGAGTGAGATATGAGCGTCGCTTTCTTTCTTCTGCTGCGACCTGCTCACTTAGGATAACCATGAAGACAAGTTAGATCCGTTCTTCGACTTAGCCCTTTGTCTTAAGCATGACAAGTGACCAATCTCGATAAATGGTCAAGGGGCTAAGCCTTATTAAATAGGCGAAAAGACATAAATAAATAAATGACATGCATGAATGAATAAGTAAAGTGTTCTTTGAGATTTGAAAACATTTTTTAGAGTTTTGAGATATTTTATTTTTTGGAGTTTTGAAATATTTGATTTTTTTAGAGTTTTTGGGATATTTATTTTTTGGAGTTTTGAAATAATTGATCTTTTTGGAGTTTTTGAAAGACACCTAAAGCCGACGTTAGCCTTCCTAAAATAAGACGTGCGAGATGGAAGGTACTCGCCCTTTTGGGCCATAAAACATAGACCAGTTCAAATCACTGGTTTAGGAGTCTTGGTCACTTCCCCTTTTCACCGAAAGCTTTACTAAGATAGGACGTGCATTTAGGGGTGACATGCCATAGGCGGCTGCTCTTAGTTGATAGTGCAGCTACTTAGGCCATACCTAAGAGATGACCCGATCTTATAGAGGGAAATGGAAGACTATTTAAGGAAAGTCTTGCGACGACCCTCCTTATACCGGTACGATTATACAATCCACGTCGGTATAGGGAGGGTCGTCGCAGAGATTGGTATCAGAGCAACTGGTTGAGATTGTACATAAATATACATAAGTCATCATCTCCATTACATTCTAAGTCCTTATAGAGTTGTCCACGTGTGTAGAGTTGATTAATAATGAATGAAAGATAGATAAGAAAGTGGTTAGGGACTAAATAATGTAGTTTCTAATAGTGATTAAATTAATTGAAGCTTATGGCTTCACGCGGTAGACGTGGTGGTGTGCCTACTCGTGATGGCGAGTAGAGGAGAGATGAGCCTAGGCGTGAGTACCAAGCTGAGCAGTAGGCCCCGGCACCTCAGGGTCCTATACTTCCCCCACCGCCACCTGTGGATTATGGAGTGTTCATGTAGGGTCTAGTGCAGGCCATGCAGACGCAGGCTCACACCCAGGCTGCACTCTAGGCTCAGATGGAGGCTCAGGTTGGAATAATAAAAATAAAGAGTAGTTTGTTTTATTTAATTGCATGATGTTGTGTTGAATATGCATTGCTTGTTGTCTGTTGTAGCAGGCCCAGGTTCTAGTTCCCGAGGCTCAGGACCATGGTGGACCCTCCATCATGGAAAGATTCAAGAGGATGTTGCCACCCTCTTTCAAGGGGGAGAGCGACCCATTACTAGCTGAGAGCTGGATGAGGGAGATCGAGAAGATCTTCCGGGATGTTAGGTGTGCGGATGAGGACAAGGTCACTTTAGCCACCTATATGCTACAGGTATGTGTTAGTTTTATATGTTTGCTTATCCTGTTAAACTAGAGCTGTTATTTGGTGCTTATGAAGGTTGTGTTGCAGGAGGGAGCTGATGTGTGGTGGGCTTCCTTACTGCGTACTCAATTCGAGGACGGTGCTATTGACATTGCTTGGGACGAGTTCGTGAGGCTCTTTCGGGCCAAGTTCATCCCCGAGCATATCCAGGATAGGATGGAGCAGGAGTTCCTTTCCTTGACTCAGGGCTCCAAGATTGTACTCGAGTATGAGGCCAGGTTTGCTGAGTAATCTAAGTAACACCTCACATAGTAGCTGATGAGCTTAGGAAGGCAATGAAGTTTGTGATGGGCCTTAAGACATCACTGAGGACAAGGCTAGTGGCGTTCGATCATCGTACCTTGGACGAGGCCTTAGCGTTGCTTGTAGGCAGGAGGGTGAAATGGAGCAGTACCTCGAGGAGAAGAAAGCTTTGTAGAAGAGACCTGCGGCCCCTTTCCAGCGGCAGGATAAGAAGAAGACAGCATACCAGACACCGCAGTGCCCAGTGGCAGCCAGTAGTACTCAGGTACCTTCTCAATGTTCCCCTGGTGTGAAGAAGGAGTGTCCCCATTGCGGGAAGACACACGGTGGTACGGAGTGTTGGATGGTAGCGGGAAAATGCTTGAAGTGCGGGAGCAGTGACCACAAGATCAAGGATTGTCCGAGACTTCAGCAGGGAGTCCAGCGCGGAGCGCCAACCCCAGCAGTGGTAGCAACAGCAACGCCAGCTACAGGATGACTAGGAAGGCCTCGAGCCCAAGCTCGAGTGTTTGCCATAGCACGAGAGGATGCCAAGCAAGCGGAGCATGTTACCGAAGGTACGGTTTTACTTCTAGGTTTGCACGCTCGGGTTTTGTTCGATACGGGTGCCACTCACTTGTTTATCTCCAAGCATTTCGCTAGGCAGTTAGCTCTAGAGTCAGGTGTAGAGTCTGAGGATTTAGAAGTCCCGTTGTCTGTACACACACCCGCGGGTACGGTATCGACTGGGAAGTGTATTCCATCGTTACCTATGTGTATTGAGGATAGAGTCCTAGAAGGGTGTTTCTTCTTGCTAAAGATGAAGGACTTTGATGCTATTCTTGGTATGGATTAGCTAGAGGAGCACTATGCGTTAGTAGATTGTCGTCGGAAGAGGATTGTTTTCCGCATTCCTGGTGAGGACGAGTTCTCTCATCCCTTGCCAAGAAACTTGGCGGGAAAGTTGGCCATCTCTGCCATGAAGGCGATGCGCATGGTAAACAAGGGTTGTGACGCTTTTCTTGCCAGTGTAGTGTTGTACCCGAGGCTGGTGAGTCACCTACTCTTGCAGAGATCGAGGTAGTGCAGGATTTTCCAGACGTCTTTCCCGATGATTTGTCTGGATTGCCACCGGATAGAGAGATAGAGTTCACCATAGAGTTGCTTCCGGGCACCTCTCCTATCTCAAAGGCTCCATATCGGATGGCACCTGCGGACTTAGCCGAGTTAAGGAAGCAGTTGCAAGAATTGCTAGTTAAGGGATTTATTCGCCCTAGTGTTTCCCCTTGGGGGGCACCTGTCTTATTTGTAAAGAAGAAGGATGGATCACTTAGGTTATGCATCGATTATAGGAAGCTAAACCAAGTGACAGTGAAGAACAGGTATCCTTACCTCGTATTGATGATTTGTTTGACCAGCTGCAAAATGCATCAGTCTTTTCTAAGATCGATTTGCGATATGGTTATCATTAGTTGAGGATTAGGAGTTAGGATGTGTCCAAGATAGCATTTAGAACCCGTTACGGACATTATGAGTTTTTGGTCCTTCCTTCGGATTGACCAATGCCCCTGCAGCGTTCATGGATCTCATGAATAGGGTTTTTAGGCCGTACTTAGATAGTTTTGTTGTGGTATTTATTGATGATGTGTTGGTCTACTCTCCGGATGAGGCCACACACCGTCAGCATTTGAGGGTAGTGTTAGAGGTTCTCTGTGAGCACAAGTTGTATGCAAAATTCAGCAAGTGCGACTTTTGGTTGCGCGAGGTTCATTTTCTTGGGCATGTTATCTCCGGTGCTGGTGTAGCAGTTGATCAATAAAGGTCCAGGCAGTTATGGATTGGGAGACCCCCAAGACCCCTTCGAAGATTCGTAGTTTCCTTGGTTTGGCTGGTTACTATCGGCGATTCATTGAGGGATTTTCATCCATCGCCGCCCCATTGACTCAGCTTACCAGAAAGGGGGTGAAGTATGTGTGGTCTGAGACATGTGAGAGTAGCTTTCAATTATTGAAGGCTAAACTTACTTCCGCTCCGGTATTGGTATTACCTAGTGGTGGTGAAGGTTTTGCCATTTATACGGATGCATCTTAGATTGGCTTAGGCTGTATGCTAATGCAGCAAGGAAGGGTAGTGGCGTATGCTTCTCGCCAATTGAAGGAGCATGAGCGTAACTATCCGACTCATGATTTGGAGCTTGCGGCAGTGGTTCATGCACTAAAGATCTGGAGGCACTATCTTTATGGTGTCAGATTTGAGGTGTTCACTGACCATAAGAGCTTGAGGTATCTCTTCTCCCAGAAGGAACTAAACCTACGGCAGAGGAGATGGATTGAGTTCCTCAAGGACTATGACTTCGATCTTCAAATCATCCAGGAAAGGCGAATGTCATAGCGGATGCTCTTAGCAGGAGGAGGTTTTTGCTCCAGCAGGATTGCAAGATGTTGGAGGATGCGTCGTATTCGATGACTGAGTTAGAGCCATTATGTCAGGCTTTTGTGGCTCAGTTGTCCCTTAGGTCTTCGGTGTTGGACGAGGTGATCGAGCAGCAGAAAGCCGACCCTAGACTCCAAGAGTTAGTGGGCAAGGCATGCATTTCTCACGATGAGGATGGCGTGATCAGATTCCATCACCGAGTATGTGTTCCTGACATTGTAGATGTCCGTGAGCATGTATTAGCAGAAGCTCATAGGTCGAGATTCTCTATTCATCCGGGTAACAGCAAGATGTACCAGGATTTGAAGAGGTCTTTTGGTGGTCTGGCATGAAGAGAGATGTAGCGGATTATGTATCTAGGTGTCTAGTATGCCAGCAAGTGAAAGCCGAGCGGCAGTGACCATCTGGTCTTATGCAGAAGATGGAGATCCCAGTATGGAAGTGGGAAGCTGTCACTATGGATTTTGTTTTAGGTTTGCCTCGATCTAGATGAGGTAATGACTCGATTTGGATAGTCGTAGATAGATTCTCGAAGACTGTGCATTTCTTGCCTATGAAGAAGAAGCAGTCAGTGGAGAGCTTGGCTAGATTATATGTCAGTAGCATTATTAGATTGCATGGTGTGCCGAAGTCGATCATTCGGATCGAGATCCGAGATTTACTTCGAGGTTGTGGAAGGGTCTTCAGGATGCTTTAGGTTCGGAGCTGAAGCTCAGTTCGGAGTTCATCTCCAGACAGTTGGACAATCTGAGAGGACTATCCAGAAGCTCGAGGATATGTTGAGGGCGTGTGTGCTAGATTGGAAGGATGATTGGGAGTGCTACTTACCTCTAGTGGAGTTCCCATATAACAACAGCTTTCATGCGAGCATTGGTATGGCTCCATTTGAGGCATTGTATGGAAAGCCTTGCAGATCTCCTTTATGTTGGGAGGAGACCGGCGATAGGCAGTTGATTGGTCCGGAGTTAGTTCAGGAGACTTCAGATAAGATTCAGCTTATCAGGAAGAGGCTTGTTGCGGCACAGGATAGGCAGAAGAGCTACACTGACAACAGGAGGAAGGATTTGGAGTTCGAGGTGGGTGAGCATGTCTTTTTGAAGATTTCACCTACTCGAGGTGTCGTCAGGTTTGGCAGGCATAGCAAATTAAGTCCCAGATTCATTGGCCCGTATGAGATTCTCAGGGGTTTAGGTAGCATGGCTTACGAGCTAGCTTTGCCTCCGGCTTTAGCTAGTGTTCATCCCATTTTCCACATATCTATGCTCAGGAAGTATGTTCGAGATCCATCTCATGTTATTAATCACGAGCCAGTGGAGATCCAGCCAGATCTGTCATATGTGGAGCAGCCGGTAGCTATTCTTGACGGAAGGTTCAGCATCTCCGGAACAAGAGTATTACGTCGTTAAAAGTTTTATGGCAGAACTTCTCGCGGGAGGTGGCTACTTGGGAGCTTGAGGATGCGATGAGGAAGAAGTATCCTCATTTGTTCGAGTAGTGTTGTTTAAACTTCGAGGACGAAGTTTCCTTAAGGGGGAGATGGTGTAAGGCCCTCAAATTTTGTCCTTTTATTTTGTTGTGTGTGTGGATTCGTGCTTGTGTGTAAATATTATGTATGCATATGTAGATATTACGTACATATTAGCTAGGTGTACTTATGTATGCATGTGTATGTTTAGATGTAATTATTGTTTGTTTGCATGGTGTAGTAGTGTGTACACTATACTATATATATTGCAGGTATATATATATAGCATATATATGGTTTTCTGCATGGTTTAATGCTTTGGCCGAAGAGCAAATTGGCGTCAACAAGGATAGACGTCCATGTTGAGTAAACGTCCATGTCGATGGACGCCAGCTTAAGGTAAACGGCCATGGATGTGGACGTCTACTTCTCTGATTTTCTATGCACAGCAGACCCCGAAATTCTGGGTTGGGCTTGCTCACTGATTGGGGAGATGTCTCCCAACGGCTCTCAACTCCCATTAGACCCTACCCACGCATGCCCCAAGCCTAGACTTATATAGAAACACCCCTTAGCAGCTGGAGGAGACCCCTTTGTCTCTTGGCAAAGAAAACCCTAGAAACCCTAAGTCCCTGTGCGAAACCATAACTTTGAGCCTTGAGATCTAAAGACTGGTGCCTTTTTTCGGCGATCTACTTCGACAAGGAGGAACCTTGACATCAGGCTACACATCCCCGGCTCTGGTGTGCTGCGAGAATCATCCCAGAAGCCAGAGTGGAGGTGTTTTGGAGGCTTCTTGGCTTTGGCCGAGGAGGGCTTCTCCGACCTTGTAATCCATTTGTAGATTTATTCAAAGGCAAGTAACACATCCCCGTGATGCATGTATATGTCCAGTAGGTCTTAGATATTTTATGGGATTTTACTCGTGTTCTGGATCCCCCACATTCACCCTTTCTTTGGAGCTCGGTCTGTGTTTTTGCATAGACAGGAACTTAACGGCAAGATCCTTGCCGTTAAGCTCTTCAGTTGGCGGCAGACGATGTTGCCGTTAACCCCTTTGAACAGCTAGCCTTTGCCGTTTAGTTCTTCAGGACATAACAGTGAGCTGTTCTTCCTTATATATGATTAATTTCTGAAGTTTTTGCATGAGGATATATTGTAAACGTTATATGCTATGTATTATGAATGGTGGAATGCGTTGTGAGATTTTGTGAATTTTTGTAAATAGTGTGAATGGTTACACTTATGAAAAATACATGTTAGATGCGACCTTGGTTGTGTTAGTCTACTGTTCACATGATTCATGAGGAATTTGAATGCCATAAATTTTCTAGACCATGTGTATGTATGTCAGTCCATGCTCTGCAAAATTGGAAATTTTCCCATGATCATGTGATTTATTACAATTTCGGTAATGAAATGGAAAGCATGTGTAGGGTCACGTAAAAATCACAGTAAATAGTATGATGTGAGATAAATTCAAAAACAATTCGGTGATAATGTGCATGTTAGGTACAGGTCTGAGAACTGCCAAATCCGACATTTATGTTGTGCTTCCATGATAACTAAATTATTAATGGCATGTGAATGAGTGTTTCATTTTCTGTAAATTCTGTGTAATTCAAAAAAATGTGAAAATTTTCATGAGTGGTCTAAACTCTGCAACAGTGTTTGGTTAAATTTTCATGAGATTTGGGTAACAGTAGGTTATATTGTGAAATTTCCATGTGAAAATGAGCTATTAGTGCATACTATCATGATTATGGTTGGATTATGTGTTTTCAACCTGATTAGTGTAAATTACTGAGTGTTTAAAACTCTGTCAAATAGTAGCACCATGAATTAGGGAAAACTGAACCATGTGCTTAATAGCGACAATGTATATAATGCGTAAATTGGGTGAAATGTGTGTGTGTTAAAAAAATCGAAATGTGTAAATTGTGCCGTGTGTGACACTACTTCCATAGAGGGCTGTGGAACCGTACCATGCAAAAGTCTCCATGGGAAGGTTCAATGTGTTAAAATCTGATGGGCATTAGGATGAAATCCTGGAGGTGGACAAGTACCACAGTTTAGGGTGGAGAGTTCTTCTCCAGGTCTGTGCAGTACCAAGAGCCGTCACTGTGTTGCCTAGGTGGTGTCTATGTGATATGTGTTATGTGAATGTGTCCTTATAGTGGTGGTTTGGACTATGTGTCACGGTATTTAAATGTGAAAATGTGAATGTGTATATGTGCAAATTGTGTAGTGTGAACATATGAATGTGAAATGTGTTGTAAATGTGAACAATGTGAATGTGTAAATGTGTAAACATGTGAATCCAAGGTGTTAAAATGCGAACTTGTGATTTACGTTATGAAAATGTTAGATTCATGTTAAAACAGCAACCTTAATGTGTTTATAATGGTGTTTTATATGTGCAAAAGTGTGTAGAATCCATGTTAGGGATATTTCTTCTTATGTGTGAAAATCCCATGCTAAATTTGCTATCATGTTGTAGTTAAATGTAAGTGTAGTTCTCATGTGAATGAATGAGTAGAAAGCATGCGGTAGGTATTTCATTTTGGATTGATATGAACCATGTATCATGCATAGTGAAATTAGTAGAAATATCATGATAGGTAGTTTTCCATTATTGTACAACCATGCTACATGTTTGATTAATAAAATTAAATGAATGGCCTACTTGTGATGTATGCATGTATGATGTGTATGGAGTTTACTTGCTGAGTCTTTTAGACTCACTCTTGCTTCGGCGTACAGGTTTAGCAGGTGACCCTACTTCCTTGGAGGAGACCGTTGAGAGCGACTCCAAGCGAGGAGAATAGAGTGTTGTGGAGTCACCGTTGTTGTACTTTACTTTCATAGTATGTAATTGAGACTTATGAAATGAAGCTTACGTAAATTTGTGGACGAACAATGTAATTTGAATTTTGTATTTCATTATGTGGACTTAGTTCCTTAAATTGCTATATGGATCATGTATGTTTAATGTGGATGATGAAATGAAAAGACAGTAGTTCTTTTACTTCCGCTACTCTGTATTCATATTTGTGTACATCTCAATCATGTGTGTTAGTGCTTGGGTAAATGTCCCACTGTGACGAGACTCACTATACCAACGTGGATTGGTATAATCGTACCAGTATACGGAGGGTCGTCGCAAGTCTAATGTAGGTTTAAGGACGTTGGGCCCAGCTTCTTCCCGCAGCATACCATTCAAAGATTAGGTCTGTTGTGTAGGGACTTTGTGGTCTTTCTTATGGATTTGCACTGTCTGGGGCATGCATACGTCCGGGCTCATGAGCGTCCCGCGGGGACTTTGCCACTCATTGCCATGCCCCTATTTTATCATGTATTTTTTCTATCCTTTCTTTTACTTCTTTGTTCCTTTGCCCTTGCTATTGATCGTCCCTTTGAGACTTCCTCTCATCAGGGTATGCCTAAGGTTGACAACCTCGCCCTCACGACCCTTGCCCCTACACTTCGACCGATTTGGGAGAGAATGACCATCGCATCGCTAAAGTAGGGCCTTATAGCTACGATACCTACTAAGTGCAGTCGCCCGGGCTTGCCGTGTGCGTGTGTTGGTCCTAACTTAGGTTAATCCTTGATGATTGGGGAGGAGACTTCGGACTCTTAACACGGGGGTTATCCCTAATCTAAGTGTTGTGGCCTCACACCTAAAGACCTAGGGATAGAATCGTTTGAGGTACAACCATTCCACAGATGTGACAACTCTACACCCTCAGCGTTAACTAGGCAGTAGGCGTTCCCCGGATACACTTCTTTCACAACATACAGACCCTCCCAATTTGGTTGCAATTTAGACCTTGGACCTCTAGGTTTGATAAAAATGCGTTTCAAGACCATATCACCTCTTGGAATTTTGCTCAATTACCTTCTTTTCAAAAGACCTTGAGATTCTTATTTGGTATGAGAGTACATGATCGGCCACCATGAGTCGCTTTCGTCTAAGAGTTCTAATTGGACTAGCAATGCCTCTCGATGATCGTCAAGATTAAGTTCCTTATCAAGTTGGACTCTTAGTGAAGGGATGAAGATCTCATATGGAACTACCGCCTCCATCCCATAGGTGAGAGCATACGAGGTTTGCCCCGTGGGAGTACGGACGGAGGTACAATAGGCCCATAGAGCCTTTATTAGCTTTTCTGGCCAATCAACGAATTTATGCGATTCACAAGTTTTCTTCAAGATTTTAAGAAGGGTTTTATTAGTTGCTTCAGCTTGGCCATTGCCTTGGGGGTAATACGGAGATGAATGATGCAGAGTGATGTTGTATTCTTACAGAGGTCCTGAAGTTCTTGTGAGATAAATTGCAGTCCATTATCTGTGACGATGCTGCTTGGCACTCCGAACCGCGAGATGATATTCTTCATGATAAAATGGCACACTGTGGATGCTTTGATTTCTGCAAACACTTCTGCTTCTGCCACTTGGTGTAATACTCAGTTTCTATTAGGATAAAGGATTTTTGTTTAGTTTGAGCATTAGGATCACCAAGGAGGCCAACAATATCAAAAGCCCACATGGAGAATGGCCAAGGTGTGGAGAGTGGATGAAGTGAGGATGAAGGAGCATGAATTTTATCAGCATGGAGTTGGCATTTGACACACCTACGGATGTAGATGGCATAGTCTTCTTCTAGGGTTGGTCAGTAGTAGCCCTGCTTAATGATCTTCTTCGCAAGCATCTGACCGTTGACATGCCCTCCGCATTCACTAGCATGGGCTCCTTCTACCACTTTCCAAGCTTCGTCATCATTGAGACATCTCAGAAGAACTCCATTAAGAGCCCGCTTGTACAAAACTTCTCCGACGATCGTGTACCTTAAGGCGGCTCTTCTTATGGCCTTGCGATGCTCTGCATTTGCCCATTCGAGATATGACCCATCCTTACAATACTGCTCAATCTCAAAATACCATGGCAGTTCCTCTTCATCTTAGAATTCCTCAAGCTCAGCTAGCATGACTTGTTGCACTTCTCTCATCCTAGCCCTCTCTTCTGAGGTTGTCCTAAGGTTCTTGAACCAAGGATCTTGAGGAGATGGAACATCGAGCCGTTGGACGACAATTGTTTCGGTCTGGTGACTCAAAGGGAAGGATAGAGATGAAGCTAGTGATTCCAAGGCGTCAGCCAGGATATTCTGTAAGCAAGGAGTGTGGACATAGATAAGCTTGCGGAACTGCCTTGCCAACAACGTGACTAGATCTTGATATGGTTTAAGCTTCGGTCACGAGTGCGGTAAGTTGAGAGCACCTGCCACAGAACAAGCTGAGAGTCTCCTATGATTCTAAGGTGAGATGCACCCAAGATATAAGCACGTTTAAGACCAGCTAGGAGAGCTTCATACATGTTATTAGTGGCGGAGAAGGTGAGCTGAAAAGTGATGGGGATAGTGATACCCTCCGGGGTGAGCAGCACGGCTCCAATGCCCCGTCCCTGAGAATTGAGCGCACCATCAAAATTGAGGGACTAGAAGAGATCTTTGGAGATGACCGAGAGCTCTTCATCAGGGAATTCCTCTCGGATGGAATCGCTACGAGGGAGTGGCAAATGGGCAAGGTGCTCGGCGATGGCATACCCTTTGATGGCCTTTTGGACCACAAAAGAGATGTCAAATTGTGAGAGGAAGCTCTGCCAGCGTGCAAGACGATCAGAGAGGACATGTTTTTCTAGAAGATATCTGAGTGGATCCATCCTCGAGATCAGCTTGACCTCGTGGGCAAGAAAGTAGTGCTTAAGCTTTTGGACTACCCACACGAGCGCAACACAGGTTTTGTCCACGGTGTTGTATTTGGATTCTACGGTGTTGAAAAGCCTAGAAAGATAGTATGCTGCCCTTTGTTTTCCAGATTCATCATGTTGTGCAAGGGCAGCACCTAGGGAGTCCTCAATGACTGAGAGATATAGGATCAATGGTTTCCCAGGCATAGGAGGTTACAAAACTAGGGGATTCATGAAATACCTCTTCAAATCATCAAAGGCTTCTCGACACTTGTGATTCCATTCGAACTGTGCCCCTCCTTTCAAGAGGTCATAGAACGGGCGGCATCTTTGTGAATGCTGTGATATGAATCTTCTAATGAATTGCATACGCCCAATCAAGCCTCTTAGTTGTGAGATATTCTTTGAAGGCGGCATTTCTGCAATAGCCTTGGCCTTGTTTGGATCGATCTCAAATCCCCACTTACTAACTATGAATCCCAGCAACTTGCCTGATGATACCTCGAACACACACTTATTCGGATTCATTCTTAGCTTATACTCCCTTGACCTTTGCAACACCTTGGCGAGGATCTCGGGATGTTCTCTCCTGGTTCTTGACTTCACCAAGATGTCATCCATGTACACTTCTACATAGACATGCATCATATCGTGGAATATGGCCATCATCGCCCTTTGATAGGTAGCCCCAGCATTCTTTATCCCAAATGGCATGACTACGTAACAGTATGTTCCCCTGGGCGTGGTGAAGGATGTCTTATCTTGATCTTCAGGAGCTAGATGGATTTGGTTATAGCCTGAATAACCATCCATGAATGAGAGGGTCTCATACCCAGCAGTGTTATTAATCAATACATCAATGTGAGGAAGCGGGAAGTCATCCTTTGAACATGCCTTATTTAAGTCCTGGAAGTCAATACAGATCCTGACCTTTTTGTCCTTCTTCATGACCGGGACTATATTTGCCACCTAGTTCGGATAAAGCACTACCCTGATGATTCTAGCCTTATGGAGTTTATCTACCTCATCCTTCATCTTCAGGGCCATAAGTGGGTGGAACCTTCTGAGCTTCTGCTTTATGGCCTTTGCCCCTTCTTTCAATACAAGTCGGTGCTCCACTAATGAGGGGTCTAGGCCGGGCATGTCCTTGTACGACCAGGCAAATGTATCCTTGTACTCCCTCAGAATTTGCACCAGTTCCTCTTCTTCATCAGGAGGGAGGTTCGCTGAAATAATCACCATCCTAGGATTTTTGTCTGTTCCAAGATTGACTTCTTTAGTAGGTTCATCCACTGCCGTTGTAGGTTCATCAAATCTTCTTACGCCACTCGCGTACATCTCGGCAGTGTCATCTACTTCACCATCCTCTTCATCGATCAGGTCCCCGTCATTCATGATTTCATAGACACCAAATCCGTCATCTACGAACACCCCATCCTGCTCAATCTCTTCTTCTAACACCAACGCATCCTTTGTGAACTCCTCTATTAGCAACAATGCTTGACATCACTAGGCTAACTCTTGAAGGTATCTTTGGGGAATAGCCTTGCCCCGTTGATTCCTAGGGTGACGTTTTGATTTGGCGGGTGCTGGGTTGACCTGACTCTCTACCCTAGACTCTCCTAGACTAAGACTAGACTCTTCTAACCTAGACGATCCTAACTGGCTAGATGACTCTACAGGACTAGGGGAGGACATGGTGTCCTCAAAGAGGATGGCTCCTAATGAAGGAGAGAGAGGGGAAGCCCCAGCTGAGGGGTGCCCCTGATCAGGAGGGTGAAGGAGGTATGCCCGCTCCTCGACCTCAATGTGCAGTGAAGATTGACATTTTTTTTTGGAGATCAGAGGAGAGCATGCAGCACGAGAGAGTGATCTCGTGATCGCTCGGATTAGATTGCAAAGCAGGGAGGATGGCAGGTGGGAGATCAGGAGTGAGGATGCTACGCGCAGCTGTCAGGAGTTGGGGAGACAGCTGAATGAGTAAGGGAGGGGATGAAGGAACGAGGCTGGGGAGGAGAGAACACAGGAGTGATGGATGGGTGGCCAGGCACGTGCCCCTCCACAGCTCGTCTATAGTCTTCCTTCCTCATAGGGGATGTCTGGCTCTCCCACATCAGTGGCGTCGCTCATCAACTGCCTCTTGGATGTGATGGATGTGGGAGGATCTACCAGTTCGGATGTAGCTGGCGGCCATGTTCTTTCTTCCTCCCAGAACAGACGGCTGAAGGCTATAGTGATGTCTTCTATATCAAACCAACGGTACCATTCAGCCTCTGGGTCCTCTGTCTTCCTTCTCTTTCCGGGGTGGAGTGCTTCCAGCGCCTTATATGTAAGCATGGGGGCCATGTACCTAGAGAAGTTCCTGCCATGCACCTCGTGTTGTGACAGCTCTGCCTCGACCACCACAGTGTTATATCCCGGTTGGGTAGGGCCTCTGACAAAGTGACACTAGAGTGTCCATGTGAGCGGTTGGCGGTCGGCCTTGAGAGTGGATGTGCTAGTTGACCATGGCTTGGACTTCTCCCTGTAGCCAAATCCCCACCGGCTTTTCATTACGATGTCTGGGATAGGCTTGGTGATGCCATGTAATTCTGCCCCTAGGCCTTTTCCTTCTTCGTAGCCTAGCTTTATCATGATTTGCCACCCTTTGGTGTTTAGTGGCTCCTTCCTCTTAACTGCATTGACCTATGCGGGACCGGTCTCTTATTTGGAATGGAATGAATAAGCCCATGGGTAGTTGATGTCTAGCACTGAGACAATGGGCTTGTTAGCAGGCCATACAGCTGGGAGGTGGGTGTCGTTGATGGCATCAACCGTGTGAGCAGTGGCTATGCTTTTGACCTTGATGATCCGTCTTTGGAAGGGGAACTTTAGGCATTGATGTGCAGTGGACGGAATAGATCCTAGTGCTTCTAACCATGGACCCCCCAGGATGGCCTTGAACGTGGGATCTAAGTTAAGTACATAGAAATCAACAGCGATGGCTAACGGCCCCAGTTCAGCTTGTACAGTCACCATGCCATGGCAAGATCTTCTAGAGTTGTCATATGCAGCAATGGTGGTGGCGTTGGTTTTAGCAACCTTTCTGACACATCACAGGCCCTCAGAGTACTCAGTGGGCAGACATTTATTGACGCCCCAGTGTCGACCAGTGCTGCCCCTACTGCCACATGGTTGATGACTAGGGTAACACAGAGCGGGAGCCTCCTGGCTTCTGGGGGTGCTAATTCATTCTTGGCAAAGGTGATGGCCGGCCCATGAGTCACCATGGCTAGTGCACTCGACAGTTTGTCGGCGCGCATGTCCTCGTTCACCACTACCCTTTGCAAGAAATTTCTCAATGCTCCTTGATGTTCTTTGGATCTTTTGTCAATTCCAGTATGGAGATTTTAGCTGGCACATGATCAAGATGCTTGAGGATATCATAATGTGTACCGGGTAACGGCTCAATCACCCCCTCATCTTGTGGTTGTTGTTGAGGCTGTGGCTGCAGGACCGGTTGGGGATTGCTTTGACTGGTGGAGGTCGTGGAGATGGGTGGATACGTGCGACGAAAAACGTGTCTGCTCCGTAAGGTAGTTGGTTGGTTGGTGGTTTGTCTGGTGGAGGATAACATGGCGGCAGAGGGTTGATTCAACCCAAGTGGTGGCAATATGATGGATGTGGGAGTGGTTATGTCGGGTGGTGGTAACGTGGAGACAGGTAGAGCGAGGGATGTGGTAGGTGGTAGGATAATGGAGGGCATAGCGACTAGCGCGGGTGTTGAGCCGATGGGTAGTATGATGGCGTTGGCCTGGGAAACTAAAGGAGGGACTGATTGGGGAGTCATGTTGGCTGGTTGTATTATTTGGGATTGTTGAGGATATTGGTGGTTAATGGCCATCATCTGCTGAACATCGGGTTCATCATCATACGTCCAATTCGCTTGAGGAGGGGGGTGGTGGACGATAGGGTTCACCTAGGCTGGCGGTTGTGGTGGATTAGGAGCTGGCAGATGGTTGGCAAGGGGTTATGGACAATCCCCAGGTCCTGCAATGGCTGTTGTTGCTGCTATTGTTGAGGGGGTGGTTGACGCTTCTACCTCTACTGTTGCTACTGCCTCTGCCTTTCTTTGATGTCTCCGATCACTTGTCGGAGAGCTGTCCAGTCCAATCTGTTCTGTTCATGTAGATCATATACCAAGTCTTTGAATGTGAAGCACTGCTCAATGGTATGACCGGCTGCTGATGGAACATGCAGTACCTTGTCTGGTCCACACTCGGGTTCAATGGCCTTTCCGAAGGGAGCTTGATGGCATCTGTGGAGACTAAGGCCAAGAAGATGTCGGAGAGTGTCTTAGGGAGTGGTGGTACTGAGTTGTCCTTGGGCCTAGGGGATGCCTTTGCTGGGAGCCTTCAGGAGGTGGTACATAGTTGTATTGGGGCTGCTGGCCTTGTGGGGGATTGGTGCGGTTTTGACCCTGGGCAGTGTAAGGTTGATAGTTGTTGTTCTGGCCAGTAGGGTTGAATGCACTCACTTGCTCGTTGACTTGGACACCCTGGTCACCGGTCCCTGAGGTTTTCTTTGGAAGCGGGACTTTTGTGGTTCGAACATGGAGTGTATGGGAGAGTCTTTGAGTTGGGTCTAGATGAACCGGGCCCGACTGTACAGTTGGTGCATGGTGGTGATATCATTCATTGCTAGGATGTTTTTATAAGCAGGGGTTGCATTGGAAATGATGATCTTAACCTTCTCTCCCTCCAGAAGGTACCCAGGGACTCGTGTGACCATCTGTCTCCACCTGTCGGCATATGTGGCAAAATCTTCATCCGACTTCATCGTTTCTGCCATGAGGTCTATAAGAGAATACTCTGGCCCAACCCTATCTTGGAACTATTAAAGGAATTTCCCCTTCACCGTGGAGAAGTCCTTTGCATCCTCGGGTAGCAAGGAATAGAACCAATCTAGTGCAGGCCCATCCAGTGATCGACGAAATAGATACGCCATCAAGCGGCGGTCATGCTGATAGGGTGCAGACTCATAGATGAAATCCTTGATGTGAATGTATGGGTTGCCAGAGCCATTGTACTTACGGTACTTTGGGAGTTCGGATGGAGATGGGACCCACAGGCCATTGAAGTTAGGCATGTGAACATCATGGTGCTGCCTAGGGTCGACCTGCCTTCGTAGCTCTTGGAGTTCCTTCTTGATGGACGCTTACAAGGACATCATGTCGGGAGCGGCAGAAGGTTGAGCATACAAGGAGGAGGAACGGGATGCTGGCCTGGCGCGCAGCTCAATTTGTGGCAGATGGCAAGGGAGATAAGGGGGAGATCGGGGTCTCGACTCACGTGGATGATAGCGCTTAGACTCGAAAGGAGTGAATCGAATGGCCCGCGGCCGGATGGGAGTGTTGTCGGCTGGTCCCGTGATGATGCGAGGGCCGGAGGTGGATGCCATGGGGCGAGAAATGCTCGCTCTTGGTGAGGGCAACGAGGTGTCCTTTCCTTTAAGGGCCGTCATGAGATCTTGGATTTGGGATTGATTGAGCTGAGGAATTAGGCGCATGAGTTGAGCAGCTTGATCATCTGCCTGAGGGGAACGAATAGTTTGTGATGGGCCACCGTCGCCAGGACGATGACTCTCACTGGCGTGGACTATGGCGACCCAGGGCTGGGTCGACTCCTTGAGGAGACCATGAGGAAGAGATTCCTCATAGTCATGGGTGGTGTAGAATGCCGCGTCCTGATTCTCATCACCATAGACTGGGTTCAAGTAGGATTCCATATTTGGAAAGTAGGTGAGCCAAGATAAGGAAAGTCTGTCCAGACCTAAGAGACACCCTAACCTAAACAGACACTTAGTTTCCTAAACAAGCAATCCTATGCAAACAAAAGAAAGAGAAGAAGTCTCACCCAAAGCAAGCAAGTGACAATGATGATGGTTTCTTTTATTTGGTTCCAATTTGCCTTTTAATGGTTTGATCTTTTTAGCAGGTTCCCTCAAAGGAAAGGTTTTCTAAAGGGAGAAAGCTTCCAACTTCAGGTTTGACCAGGATTCTCACAAACTTACCAATGCATGGATCCTAAATCTAGGTGGCAACAGGTACAACCAGCCCGGCAGCCGTGTGGATCCATGGTCAGCGGGGACTTATGGAGGCCCTCAAGCGAGTGCTCTAGTCGGACACAAGGAATATGTGGCCAACAGAGCAGGCGTCGCCGAGGAGGACAACCTAAACTAAAATATGGAAATATGTATGCACACCCTATTTGCGTCAGAGTGCATGAGAAATCTAGCCTAACGCTAACAAAACAGAAATCAGGCCAATCTACTCTCTGAAGTAGAAGGCGACACTCTCCCTATCGCGACCTTGATCGCGACAGGAAGCTTGTCACGTTCCTCTTCACAGTGGACAGAGATCAGACTGGACCTGATTATGCACAAAAATTCAAACAACCTTATAACATGAAGGACTGATAGTCTCTCACAGGCATGTAATAGGCATCAAACTGATGATCAGTCTGTCCCCATGTAATTTTAATTAATTATATATTTATTTTGGTGATTAACAAAACCATGTCAAAGATTACTAACACATATTCCATAAGTCTTGAGCACAGGAAATACTACAGGAAAATCAAGCAAATTTGGTAAGTATTACCCTTCTAAAGCAATATTAAGTTCAACATGAAATTTCTCTAAGTCCACATCGACTTTCCTTATGCTACAACGATTTCCTCATAACCTCAAACATCGTTTAGATTTAAACAGAAATCGTTATCGTATCGACTTGCCTTCGTAACAATTCCTTTAGTCATCGTAACGACTTGCTCTCATAATGATTCATTTAGTTATCGTAACGACTTGCTCTCGTAACGATTCCTTTAGTTATCGTAACAACTTGCTCTCGTAACGATTCCTTTAGTCATCATAACGACTTGCTCTCGTAACGATTCCTTTAGTCATCGTAACGACTTGCTCTCGCAACGATTTCTTAAGTGTCATAACGATTTGCTCATCGTAATGATTTCTTAAGTTGTTATAACGATTTGCTCATCGCAATGATTTCTTAAGTTGTCATAACGATTTGGTCATCACAACGATTTCTTAAGTTGTCATAACGATGTGGTTTGCCTTAACAATTTCTTAAGTGTTCATAACGATTTCCTTAATGAACACAATGATTTGCCTTCTACAAGGATTTCTTTATTGATCACAACGATTTTCTTATAACTCATAACGAT
>JACBKR010000978.1:0-47619 GCA_014218235.1 Colocasia esculenta
TGGACATAGCTTGGGCACGAGCAAGGTAATATCATCATGCTCGAGTTCGGTCTCACATGCGACCTCTCCATTTACCACACCAGTAGCCCCAGGTGGTTCTTCCAGTGCCGGCCCGACCATGACTCGGATATGTTTAGGGCGATCGTCAACGAGACCATCTCTCAGAATATCTCAACCATCGTCTCTCAGACCGTCTCCCAGATGCTCGTAGAATTAGGAATTCCTGGTAATAGAGCACCTCCTGCACCTCCTGCACAGCAGCCTCTGGTAAGTATTTTATTTGATTGATTTTCTATTTGTTAACTCTAAATATCATCTTACAAAATATAAGAATTTAAATTGAGGAGGGAAAAATATCATTTTCTTAACTCTATGAACTTGGGTTTGAGGGTGCAAAATTGAAAAAAAAAAAGTCTAATCAATCCATTGATTGTTCCAACACGACATGGGTGGTGAAAGTAACCCGTAAGAAGTAACAGAGTTCAAATTGAACTCCAAATTTGAGCTCAATGCTCAAATTTACATTTCTTAAAAACAACTAACTTAATCGGGTTTAATAGGGTCAAAAATAAGAAATAGATCCGATTAATTTGTCAAAGACTCCAACACGACCGAGAAGGTGAGTGACCTGTAGAAACTGACGGAGTTCAAATTGGACTCCCGATATGGCTTGGGCAAACAATTTTGCATTTTCTTAACTAGTTTAGTTTCAAATCTATGAATTTGGGTTTGAGGGTTCGAAATTGAAAATAGAGGTCCAATCAATCTATCGATTGTTCCAACACGACATGGGAGGTGAAAGTAACCCGTAGAAACTGACAGAGTTCAAATTGGACTCAAAATTTGAGCTTCATGCTCAAATTTACATTTCCTAAGAAGAACTAACTTAATCGGGTTTAAGGGGGTCAAAAATATAAAAATAGGTCTGATTTGAGCAAAACGTTTAAAACTATCATTCGTCAATTTCAGTTAAATGATAATATCTTGTTTATCATTTTCAAGAAAAATTGATTTCTTTATTCAGTATTTATTTTAATTTTTAAATGATATGCAGGATCATCCGTCGCGAGATGTTGGACGAGACGACGACCAGGATGACACATATGCGGAGGATTTGTGATTTCATTTTAGTTATGTGGATGTTGTCATTTTATTATGGATGTATGATTAGTTTATGTGTTTGTGTTTTATGTGATGAATTTGACGTTCGTGGAGATTGTGATTTGTGTAGTTGATTTATTGTGGTTTTATGGTATTGTTATTTATCAGGTGATTGTTATTTATCAGGTGATTTATTGTCGTTTATGCAAATTTATATAAAAAAAATATTGTAAAACTAGCGACCGAATAGTGACGGATAGAATTTCGTCGCTGATCGGTCTCTAAAGTTGGTCGCTTCACCGATAGCGACGGACCGTATTTAGTCGCTAAGTCGGTCTCTATATTAGAGACCGCCTTAGCGACAATAAATATCGGTCGCTGTTAGCGACCGTAATAGCGACCGAAGGTCGGTCGCTGTGGGCGACCGTCTTGCGACCAAACAGCGGTCTCTACTTGCATGGAACTGCGACCGATAAATTTGGTCGCTATCAGAGACGGATTGGGCGACCGACTACAGTCGGTCGCTGTATAGCGACCAAAGTATAGCGACCGATCTAATCGTCGCAATTCGGTGGTTAGTCGGTCGCAGATCTTATCAGCGACCGAACAAAGACCGATCAGAGACCGAACATTTCGTCGCTATTCCCGCAATTTCTTGTAGTGAATGTCTCATTAGAAGTTCACAACAAAAGTAAGATTATTTTCTTAATGATAAAAAGATAATACAACACGCTCCTAGTCATCCTGAATACGAGGATCCTCATCATCGTCTCTCAGCCCTCTCAACCTGATGAGCCTCAATAGATGATCACGAATAGGAGGAACCTGTTAACAAAAAATAGAAACAATAGTTATTACACAAACATGTAAATAATTATAATAAGATAAGAAAAATTAAATATATACATACATGGCTGGCACCAGAAGAAGCCACACTAGCAGGCGATCTAAGACTAACACCCATAGTTTGTAAACTGGGACCAGGATCTGTGTTTACTAAGTATTTAATGTATTAAAAATGACCTCACGAACTTGGTCGCTGGGTAGTGTGCTACTATGAGGTGGAGTCGTCGCGATAGTGGAGCCATATGAGTCCTGAGAGGAGCTGATGACTCGACCGGCATCTAACCGCTCCCAAATCCAAATACTCGACCTTTCTTGGGTTGGCCAGTTGCGGCCAACCAAGCCATGGCATCAAACTCAGGATGTTGAGTGGAGTCACCGCCATGTCTGTCTATCATCTGTTCTGCATACGTCTCCTACAAAATATTAAAATTTTTATTTATTAATAATCTAAAATATACATGGACATTGAAGAATGTTCAATACATAAGTTGTAGAAAAAAACAATACCCCACCTCTTTTGCCTTTTGTGAAACAAAATCACCTGTATTTTTTTTTTCGATGTGTATGCTCAAATAACTCCTTATAAGACACAGGGCCGCCTTTCTCTTTCTCCTACAAATTTAATATAACAAGAATATTAGTTTAAACAGTATGAATATAATAAAGATAAACATATAAGGTTTTACCATTTTTCTCTTTTGTCTCCCAAAACTTATAGATCCACTGGTATGCAAAGTCGCTTCAGGCATTTTAGTCCGATTTCTGCAGCAATCCTGGAGCGATGTCGAAAGTCCTCTGTCGCCCACCTTGTCACACATGGCATCCCAGTAATCTCTTCGAATAGCAGGGGGCCGCGGCTTTTCCCATTAGAGGATCATCAAATTTCCAGATGCTTTTTTTGCTGCTGCCTTATGCTTATTAAGATAATCGGTGAACCGATTAGCAGCAATTTTGTTCCATGTAGTTCTTGCATCTGCCACCTCCCTCTCAGTCGCAAAATGGTGAGAAGTCTGTATACAATTTAACAAAGTTATGTTACAAAAGATCATGTCATTCAAAAAAAAGTAGTAAAGTACATGATAATAACTTCACTAATAGACTCTATCAAAAATGTCTGGAATAAGTTGTCCAAGACCTCCTTTGGGTACTCCTTCCATTGTGCAATTGGCCCGGGGAGATACTGAAGTAATGCCTTTGTAATGCTTCGAGTCACGTCTTTGTGCTCGAACTTCATCCTGCAAAATAGAATTTTTTCATTTTGATAAAAAAAATCGAATACTATATGAGATAGAAATGAATAAATTAAACTAAATACTTATGGTCTACCATCACTGTAGATAAGTGCAATCACCGTCTACCATTAGTCTCGGAGGGACCACCGTCAAGATGGTCAACTACGGGGGATGGGATCCTGCAAGTGATATGATTAGATATATATTCTGCAACAAATATAGTTAATTAATATACCTGAAGGCGCAACTGGAGGCGAAGATGAAGCTGTGCTAGAGGCGGAGACAAGGCTGGGCACCTGCAAGTGCTTTGATTATGCATCTATAATTGCAATGAATAAAAGTAAAATGCATACCTGAAGGCACAAATGGAGGCGAAGGCGAAGGTAGAGACCTCTGATTGGATCCTGCAAGTGATTTTATTACACATCGATAATTACAATAAATAAAATTTAAATGTTTACCTGAAGGCACAACTGTAGCCGGAGACACAGTGAAGGTGAAGGTGAAGGTGAAGGTGAGGTTGTGCTGAAGGCGGAAGTGGTGGTGGAGGTTTTATCGGACTGAGATCCTATAATTGTGGATAAATAAATTGCAATTGTTTATTATATTATATTAATGAAGAAGTATACAACATATTTCTACCTATACTGCCTCGACCCTAGTCTGGACCCTGTAGAGAAAATGGTTAAAATCACTTGTTACATTAAATTAACTAAGAAATTAATATATAGTAGACAACATATACATGTACCTGTCCTGGTACCTAAGATGCCTCGACTACCTCGACGTCCACGAACCATATTCTGTTGAATATTCAATTGTTGATTTAAGACAAAGTAAAGTGCTAAAAGAAGTTGATTACACAAAAAGAAATTGATTGCATAAAAATAGTTGATTGTATAAAAAGAAGCAACATACAAGAAGGCAATTACTCAAAGTGCCATCTCATCCTCATTTTCAGATGTACAAAAATCCAATTCATTTTCATCATCGCCCTCGTCAGTTGTACTTTTGCTTAGAATTCTTCTTCCTCTTCTTCCTCATCTTCCTCCTCTTCTTGTTGATAAACTTCTGGTTCACTTGTTATGTCATTTACCTCGACTTCTTCCATTTCCGTGTCATTACACAATCGAATATCATCTTGCAGTTCAAGCATACCCCCGTGACCATGACTGAAGTCATCTATATCATCTATTGAAGAATTCATCATTGCAATGTCCATGATCCTCTTCTACCTCGTAATCAGGAAACAACCTAGGTTTAACCTTGCAAACTGCCCACATTCAGACCTGGTTGTTGTTCTTGTATTGGGATATGCTGTAAAATACACTTGTGGGCTTGTGCTGCCATTATAAACGGCTCATATGTTCCCAACTTTGACTTATGCTTCATATCTACGATGTCAGACATCTTATCTATTTTTGTGGTTGTGGGATCAAACCAATGGCACTTAAATAATGTGACTGTGTTATCTATGCTCAGATAGGTTACCTCCAATACCTCCTTAAGGATTCCATAATAGTCAAGTTCACTCTCAGCATAGGTACTACCTTTCACACACACCCCACTGTTCATGGTCGACTTATGTAGTCCATAATCTTTTGTGTGAAATCGATAACCATTAACCATATAACCACCGTAACATTGTACAACCTTTGTCGAGCCATAGCTTAATTCACGTACTCGTGTGTTAGACACATCCCCTTCTTGAACCTATAACAAAAGAGTAGTAATTAGATAATATTATAGAAGGTTTACAATATACAAATTGCCACCATGCTTACCAATGTCTTCAACCAAGTAGAAAAATTCTTCTCACGTTTATTATCATACTGTGCATCATTAGGTTGGGAAATTGTCGTTGCATCTCTATATCAAATTGTCTAAAATGATTTGAAATTAATAATTCAGAATTAAATTGAGCTATATATAAACACTAATTGCACTTACTCAATATATGGTTCTATCTCAAGACAATTTAAAAGGACATATATCTCTACGGCATCTTGCTCCCGATCATCCAAAACTGTGATGTATGACTACCAAATGCACGTCCTGGATGTCGAAATATGGACAACTGATCCGCTGCATTAACTTGTCCCCCATCATCATACGAGGTGGCCGACTATGTCGAGTTTGACTTGTAAGGAACTTCTTTTGCCTTCGTACTAGCAGCCCCACCTCTCTTTGGCTTAAAACGAGGATGACCACAAATTGAACATGATTTATACTATAATCTCATCCTTATAATATAACATGCAGTGGTTTGGACATGCATCTATTCTTTCATAACCCAATCCCAGTTCTTTGACCATCCGCCTTGCACGATATAAATTTTTCGGTAACTTCTCTATTTTTTGGCAACATACCCTTCATGATTGAGCACATACGATCAAAACAAGATTCACTCATGTTATTCAGACTTTAGATTCAATAATTGTAGTACTATAGATAAAACTGTATGGGCTCTCATCCATCCCACAATGGATGATCAGCATCCCTGAGTAAGTTGTAAAATCTACTAGCTGATTCATTTGGTGCTTCCTCATTGCAACTCCCGTAGCATCGAAGTTCATACCCATATTAACTCCAAGACCAGTAGCATCAAAAACCATATTAACATAAGGATTGTCTTCGACTTCCTCATCTATTGTTCTTGTACTTTCCCAGAACGGTTCACCATGCACAGTCCAGTTCATATACCACCAACAAAGCCCCTTGTATATAGATGATGAGTCACATCATATGGATCATGGAAGCGATTATTCTGACATACTGCACAAGGGCAACGAATACGGCCTTCTGGATCTACTGTGTTTACATTTTGAAGTGCAAATTCAATGAATCCATCAACGCCATCTCTAAATTCCCTCGATATTTCTTTGTCGACTATCATATGATACATCCACTCACGATTTGCAGACATTCTTCCTGTAAATTCAATGAAAATACATAACATGCATCACATGAACGAGCATCTAAAACATAAGTAACTAGTTTACTAATACCAATTCATGACACAAAATTTGACACCAACAAACAAGAATATACCACATCATCATTTGACATCCAAAAACATAAAATGCTAATAAATAAAACACCACATCGTCATCTGATAGCAAAAATTGAAGAACACTAACAAAATAAAAACATACTACATCTTCTGACATCAAAACTAAAAAAAAAAAAACTAATTGAGTAGTGAGCATACCACATTGTCATTTGATAGCAAAAATTGAAGAACATTACAAAATAAAAACATACTACATCTTCTGACAAAGAGAAGTGACTGAAAGCCACCTTCCTTTCTTACCAGCTGCACATGAACGAAAAAGCTAGCAAAATGTTTGCCAAGTCTATATAATAGCTAATTAGATCAGGATGCCATCCTAAAGCCTGTTCCAAAGAGGATATTAATGTTGTCACTACCACTTGCCAGACAAACACACACACATTCTCTCTCTCTCTCTCAGTCTATCTATGTCTGAGGCTTCTCCAGTAGGTGCAATCCACAACGAATCAGTAATTTACATATTTCAAAGTCCATATACACTTGAATCAAAATTCTCAAAAGAAGGTAGGGCATTATAAACTTGTTATTGCTTCATACAGAAATCCACAAAAGCATAGATAGAGTGAAAATAAATTAATAAATACTTAAAATTTATGTCAAAAGAGCTTTAACAAAAGGAAAGTATGACTAGCTATTATGGTGATTCACACTCCATAACTTGGTCAAAGAAAGAAGCTTACTTCTTCGAATTGAAGATAAATATTACGCTTTGAGAGAATTGAAAACTTTGCAGAAATGAGCAGAGTTGCACCTTCTTGTTCCTATCAACAAACAGAACATCATTTTCATAATAGAAAGTTCATAAAACACCCTGTTGGATTACAAAAAGATGAACAGTATTGCAAAAATGACACAATGTATTAGACAAGTAATGGTACTTTAAAAGAACTTAATGGTTGATCTGCTTGGCGAATACTAGATATTAGCCATTAAAATTTTCTTTCACACCTGTAGGTGTGAACGGACACACTTGTGAACTTCCTTTTCATCCCACTAGCATTGCCGATGGAGAATTTGTTGGATTTGATAGAAAGTTGAGAGGTTGATACTAGGGCTAGGAGAGCTGTAAATGGAGCAAATATGGTGCAGATATGAATTTTCTTTATTCACTCGAATTATTCACACGAAACAAAATTCAGGTGTAAAGTGGATTAGTTAGTCAAAATTTTTTTGAATTCGAATGAGATACAAATTTTATCTACTTCAACAACATGAGTCGATAAGAGATTTTAGATGATCCAAAAATAAGAAAAAAATATAATTTTTTAAAAAAATTATAATGTCAAAAACAATTTCTAAACAAAAGATTGAAGATCTAATGGCCAAGAGTTTAGGTTTAATGTTCATGGTTTATATGTCATATATGGGCCATTAGATCTCAATAGAGCAGATTTTAACTAGATGAATTGAAGCAATTGTTTTCACCTTGACTCTGTTTATTATTTAGAGATTATCTGTATCTAACCTCTGCTCACTCAGATATATACTTGTTAAATGGATAAAATTCTCCTAATTACCTACCAATTCGAAACCAATCTAAATTTGATCCAGATAAATTTACAACCCCAGTTGAGAAGAATAACTGATGAGAGAGAGAGAGAGTTCATCTTGCTTGGCGTACGTTGTTCTAATTTCAAACCGATTCAGAAATCAAACAATAAAAATTTGACATGTAATTTTGCTGCATTTCACATTGCTCTCTCTCTCTAGGTCATGTCTGTGATTTTAGTGTCCTAATGGAAAGGTTCACTGGTGGGTCTTGAATCCTAGTATCCTAGCTTTATAGTAGCCATAGAGGTGACCTTTGAGAGATATCACTCTTTATGCTGTACCTTTTGCCACTCTCCTGAAGGTTATTGTTCTCAAGTAGTTGCAAGTGGTGCCATAACATTTCTCATGTTATCAAAATCAAGTGCTCTTGAATCTCATGTTGCATAATGACAGTACTTTTTAGTCAAAATTTTTGAAGGGGTTTACGAACATGTTTTCACGATTCATCTACCTTTTACCCGCCCCCCGCCCCCCACACCTCCCTATACTTCCTGTCTATCTCAAGTCATGGTCTCGTTTGTTCTCCGCAAGAATCCATTGCAATTTTACTAATCTTAACATTATATATGGAATATTGAAACTCAAAAGTTACCGTTGTGCGTTCCCAAACTTTGCTTACGTATTTTTTTATTACCACTAAGTAATTTATTCGAGCGTTTTCGTCAACACCAAAATAATTAGGGGTTAAGTTTCAAGGACCGAACACAACAAACAGTTGTTGCTGCCTAGTCCGGGGGGTGGGATGACAGGGGGACAAGCGGGGCCACACACCGCACCAAACGAAAGGAGGGACAGCGGGGCCACATACCTGAAGGCAGACGTGCCCGACGACGCCCCTCTCGACTTCACCGTGCGACGAAGTCCTTCACGGCGTCCTCCGCGCAGCAAAACCCCAATGTCCTCCGCGCAGGTGGTCCTCTGCGCAGCAGCTCCCGCGTCTCCTCCGCGCAGCAGCTCCCGCGCCTCCTCCGCGCAGGCGCACCTCCGCGTAGGCGCACCTCCTCCGCGTAGGCGCACCTCCTCCGCGCAGGCGAACCTCCGCGCAGCAGCCCAGCGCGGAACCTCCCACGCCTCCTCCGCGCAACCGGCGAAACCCCAAAGAAAAGGGGAAAAATGATCCGGCGCCAAACCTCCCGCTCCTCCTGCACAAACAAAACCCCACAAAAAAGTTGAAGGTTAAAAGGAAGGGGGCGGAGCGGATTTTAATGTTGTGTTATTAAATATTTTTTATTTATATTATGTGTTATTATATTGAAATTTGAAAAGTTGCATCAGTGAAAGAAAATTTTAATGGCTAATATTTATTTATTAATACAAATTATAAATATAAATAATAAATATTATATATATAGAAGTATATGCATATTTTAATAACATTAAAATATATAACATTCTGAATATATACATATGTGTAACTATATAAATATACATAAGTATGTATTTACATATATATACATATTTATCTACTTATAAATTTATACATATACATATATATATATATTATTATTATATGTCAAAATACTAATATAATTATATAGTACTTCATACTTGTATACTATTATACTTATACATAGTACTAATAAGCATATACTTACTGCATGTACATTCAAAAAGCATATACTTCTATACATGTATATATTTATGTACTTACACATACATGTATATACGTATATACTTATACATATACTTACAATAATATATATATATATATATATATATATATATGTATAATGCTATATATACCTATACATATTATGATATGTGTATAAGTATTTTATACTTGTATACTACTATATTCTTATATATTATATATCAACATATTAATATAAATATATACTATGTTATACTTGTATACTGTTATACTTATACATAATACTAACAAGCTTATACTTATGTACTTATATGTACATTTAATTAAGTAATATACTTCTACACATGTGTATAAATGTATACTTATAATATATATATATTTGTATGTACATTTATATAAATATATACATACATGGATATACTTATACTATATATATACTTGTAAGTACATATTATGTATTATGTATATATGTACACTTATATAATTATATACATGTATATACTTATATACTATATATATGCATAATATATATACATACATGTGTATACTTATAAATATACATATACTTGTAAGTATACATGACTGATACATTGTATATACTAATGCACATATATATATAAGTATTATAAGTATTACAACAATATATATATATATATATATATATATATATATATATATATATAATATATATATCTAATTAACTACAAAAAAATTTCATAGCTAACTCCGTAGCGTATTAGTTACAGATTAGAGATGGAATTATTTTATTGTTAATTCATAACTAATTAGCTATAGATTTAGCTATGGAATGATTTAGCTGCTGATTCACAGTTAATTAGCTATGACTTTAGCTATGGAATTTTTTCGTAGTTGATCCGTAGTTAATTAGCTACGACTTTAGCTATGGAATATTTTCGTAGCTGATCCGTAGCTAATTAGCTACGGATCGAGCTATGGAATGATTCCATAGCTGAGTCGTAGCTAATAGCTACAGATTAGCGATAGATTATTTCCATCGCAAATCTGTAGCTAATGTATCAATTTTACGACGGCGTATTATCTATCGCTAATCAACAACTAATTAGCTACGTATTAACTACAAGATTTCCGTAGCTAAATTTCGTAGCTAAACTGTATTATTCTTGTAGTGTTAGTAACATACATTAAAATACATTAACCTATATTATTGTTACATAATAACATAGGTTAATGTATATTGGAACAAACATAATGTATGTTATTAATGTATGTTAAAGTATTCTGTAACAGAGCTTAATATATATTGTAATAGAGCTTAATGTATATTGTAAAAGATCTTAATGTATATTGTAACAGAGCTTACTGTATATTGTAAGAGAGCTTAATATATATTGTAACAGAGCTTAATATATATTGTAACATATCTTAATGTATATTGTAACAAAGCTTAATATATATTGTAACAGAGCTTAATATATATTGTAACAGAGCTTAATGTGTATTGTAACAGAGCTTAATGTATATTGTAATAGAGCTTAATATATATTATAACAAAACTTAATGTATATTGTAACAGAGCTAATATATATTGTAACAGAGCTTAATGTATATTGTAACATAGCTTAATGTATATTGTAACAGAGCTTAATGTATATGTAATAGAGCTTAATATATATTGTAATAGAGCTTAATGTATATTGTAACAGAGCTTAATGTATATTGTAATGGAGCTTAATATATATTGTAACAGAGCTTAATGTATATTGTAATAGAGCTTATATATATTGTAATAGAGCTTAATGTATATTGTAACAGAGCTTAATGTATATTGTAACAGAGCTTAATGTATATTATAATGGAGCTTAATATATATTGTAACAGAGCTTAATATATATTGTAACAGAGCTTAATGTATATTGTAATAGAGCTTATTGTAATAGAGCTTAATATATTGTAACAGAGCTTAATGTATATTGTAACAGAGCTTAATGTATATTGTAACAGAGCTTAATGTATACTGTAATATAGCTTATATATATTGTAACAAAGCTTAATGTATATTGTAACAGAGCTTAATATATATTGTAACAGAGCTTAATGTATACTGTAACATAGCTTAATGTATATTGTAATAGAGCTTAATGTATATTGTAATAGAGCTTAATATATATTGTAACAAAGCTTAATGTATATTGTAACAGAACTTAATGTATATTATAACAGAACTTAATGTATATTGTAATAGAGCTTAATGTATATTGTAACAGAACTTAATGTATATTGTAACAGAGTTTAATATATATTATAACAGAACTTAATGTATATTGTAACAGAGTTTAATATATATGTAACAAAGCTTAATATATATTGTAACAGAGCTTAATATATATTGTAACAGAGCTTATATATACTGCAATAAGACTTAATATATATTGTAACAGAGCTTAATATATATTGTAACAGAGCTTAATATATACTGCAATAAGACTTAACATAAGTTGTATAATAGAGATTATGTTTACTATACTAGATATAATGTTTACTGTAACAAAATTTAATGTATATTGTAACAGGGAATGATATTTACTGTAACAAGACTTAACATAGGTTGTAATAGAGAATTATGTTTGCTACAATACTTATTAAATATATTATATGTTATATTATATGTTATATTATAACACAAATGTAGTTATAACTTAGTGGTAAAGGTATCTCATGTTGTGTTTGTGAAGACCTGGGTTTGAATCCTAGCACTTGTAAACAAATAAAGTCTTTTTTTCTTTTGTAAGAGCTTATAGCTGTAGTCTGTAATTGATACAAAGGCTTACTGTAACTGATACAAAGACTTACTGTAAACGATATATACACTAATTGTAATGAATGTAAGTGTGCATAGGGAAGAGCCGAAGAAGGGAGGGCAAAATAGGAAAAGTTGATGCTAAAGGGCGACTCGTCTTCCAAGACTCATAAATGCTGAGAAACAAAAAGCAGGGACTATAAATTAAATTAACAAAAAAGTAAGGACTACATGACTTCTGATTTTCTGACAGGGACTATAAATTAAGTCTAACCCTCTAATAAGGACCTCTAATTAATTTTCCTAAAAAATAAAGATGTGATCTAGATAAGCATATTAATCATAAGAATAGTGATGCGACTTTACGTAGGCATCGAAGTCTGGGCGACAGAGCCGCCATTATACCATTTATTTGTCGACATTGAAGTCTGCATCTACTGCCTTGGTGTTGGTGTGCTCCTCTGCAAGAGTTTTTCTCCAATGAGAAATGATATTCTTTTGTAGGGTGAGTAAATATTTAGTTGGAAGAGTTGGGTAGTCTCTAATAGTTGTTTCAGGTGCAACACAATTCTCTACAAAAAATAGTGTTTAATATTTATCAGAATTTATAAAATATATAAGTGGAATAAATAAAATTGATAGATAAATGAAACAAATAAATTATTCTATTCTACTTATCTAATTATTTGTTTCTTTTATAAATTTATTTATTCTACTTCTATTGATTTAATCTATTTATATGCAAATAGGTGAATAAATAGAAAAAATATATATTAAGTGAAACAAATTCATTTTGTTTCACTTATCTAACTATTTGTTCTACTTATTACCTATTTATTTCACTTATAAGTGAATCAAATCAATAGATAAGTGGAACAAATAGATGAATAAGTAGAACAAATAGATGGATAAGTAGAATAAAATTATTTGTTCCACTTATATATTTATTTGTTCTACTTATTTATCTGCTTAATCCACTTATAAGTAGAACAAATAGGTGCATAAGTGGAACATATAGATAGTTAAGTGTTTGTTCCACTTATGTAACTATTTGTTCTACTTATTCACCTATTTGTTTCACTTATAATGGATCAAATTAATAGATAAGTGAAACAAATGAGTGAATTATAAGTAAAGCAAATAGATGGATATAAGTGGAATAAATATTTGTTCCACTTGCATATTTATTTGTTCTACCTATATATATATATATATATTTCTTCTACTCATTTATCTGTTTGATCCACTTATAAGTGGAACAAATAGTTAGATAAGTGGAATAAAATAAGTTTATTCTACTTAACTATCTATTTGTTTCACTTATCTATTTATTTATTCTACATATATTTTATTGAGTTCTGACAAGTATTAATATTACTTTTCATGATGAGTTGTGTTGCATTTTAAGCAGGCCATCCGACTCTTCCTGCTGGGTATTTGCTTCCTCATCCCGGAGCAAAGTATTACTCTCTTTTTTTGGGTTGGCACCCTAGTGGAAGCGGGAGGAGCAAAGTATTACACTTTTTTTTTTTGGCTTGGCAGCCTAGTGGAAACGAGGAGGGGAAAATCTAGCCTAAAACCTGGGTTAGAAATTCCAGAGGCACCTTTGCAAGAGTTGCATTTCGTCTAAGTTGAAGGGGAGAATGTTTCGTCTCGTCTGACCTCTCCTCCATTTCTAACTACAGAATTGTAATTACTTGGGGCATTAACAGAAAGAAGAAAATTACTTATTACATTTGTTAGGTGACATGACAACGTCAATTATATTTTTTATCTATCGTCTACCAAATTCTCAAATGATATTGCCAAGAAAAATGTTTATTGTACTTTTAATAGCCAAAAGTGTAGTAAATATTACTACGGAGGAAAGGTTCTTCTACAGGCATACAACACTGTGTTTCCAACTACTTCACGGGCGAATTGCATCTCTTGCCCCTTCCCCCTTCCCTTCCCCTTGAGGGAAGATAGAAGAGGTTTTCAGTTTCCAAGTCCGCATGAGGCTTCCAACCTCCCTGTCCCCCCCTCTCTTTTGCTTCGGCCGCACGCACCCCTTTTTAGTGATCGATTTTGTTTAGGAAGCTTGCTTTCCAATTCGTTTTTATAGCGACCTTAGATACTTATGTCCGAAAAAGCTCCATATTGAGACTCACCTCTCGCAAACATATCAAATCTCACAAGAAATATCTCACACACATGTCCAGTAAAAATATAAAAGTCAACAACACTAAATTAAGATGCATAATAAAGTCCATGATCTCATATATATTCATAAAATTATATTGTCTCACTATATTATTACATATCCAAGAAAAAGTATAGAAGTCTGGAGCATACCCCAAGGTGTACAACAAGAGCCAAAGCTCACACAACTGTTGGTGATATAGGTCCGTCTCCAGAAAACCGCGTTTGCTAACACCTGAAAGGGGGGGGGGGGGTATAGAGGTGTAAGCCTCACAAAGTCACAGGTTCAATAGGAAAATCCTCAAAATAACAACACTACATATAATCCACAAGTAACAAAAAAAGTGCATACTAACACAGCCCTTCTGTCAGCTCACAGGTAACAGTTAAAAGGGAACACATCGGAAGCTGGAACCCTAGCATGCTTTCTAACAAACATAATTTAACAACTTATTAGCTGCAGGTGAACAACTAATTAATCATAAACATGTACAACTACTAGAATTACTATAACATTACGATTAATCAAAAGCACACTGCTAACCAAGAACTACTAAACTGAGTAAACCCTAGAAGATAATCGTCAAAAGAACATTAAAGAAATTGCACGCCCAATTGTAGAACTAAGTGGTACTAAGCCAACTGTACTGTACTCACAATGAAGTAAACCACAAGTGGAGTCGGAAGGAGCGACGCTAGCACACGGGTCATGATTACTGGTTCATGATGCTAGTATCCGACCCAGACAAACCAACACAGGAAACACCTCTTAGTCTCGTGATCGCAGACGAAATGTCTAACTGCGGCTCCACCTCTACAAGTGCGAGAAACTATGGAGACCAACCAACACCAGCTACAGACACCAGTTGTAAACTCATGCCTAACACCACTAGGGATTCTGGAGTCCCTAGAGAGAGGCAGTGGAAACAGTAGACTAGTTGGAGACCAGTGCGTCTATTGGTGTCTGCCCCCTAACCACGAGCATGCTACGAGCAATCGCACTCCCACACCCAAGTTGTTGCCCTAAGTCATCTTTGCCTCAGCCAAATGACAATTCAACAAGCAAACGAGTGAGGGTGTCTAGAAAGATGACACAGACCGCAACAGTACACACAGTACTGTGACAAACTCCGAACACACAGGTGCTTGACTCACAAAGAACCTAGAATACTTGACTGAAGAGGTATTCCAAAGTAAACATCAGCGAACTTGGAAAACCACCACGAGTCACAACTGATCATATAATCACACACCCTTAAACCGTACATTCATAAACCATGACAGCCCATAACTGATTAACATCGGTTAACACATAACCTTTAGCTCATATATTCACATTAAACATTATATTCATAACCATATACCTCTTACATGCTTAATATAATTAACATGGTAAACAAGAATCACTAATTGAACCATTACTACTAATCCATGCTTTACTAACATAATATGCTTTAAACATCATAAACCAACATAAAATAACCAAAACTAGGCCCACACAGGACCCACACTGCCAAACCTAGCACATTACACTTCAGGAAGCAAAACGTGACAAGGTCGGCTATCGCGTTAAGAATGTGGTGGCTTGATAGGTCGCGTTAAGAAGAAGAATGTGTCCATCTCGTCAATTGCATTAAGAACGCGTCGGCCCGATACGCCACTTTTACAATAAGAACACGTCAGAGCAGGACGTCGTGACATAAACGTGATTGCCCGATCCGTCACGTTCTCAGCCAGAACGTCAAAGCCCTTGGTTCAACATAGAAACTCCACAGTACCACCATTTACAATCATTCTAAGCTCATATCAATCGACTATCACAACTAGAAATGCCACAAACACAACTTAACATGCTTTCCATGTTTTAATAGATCAAACAACATAAATAAACGAGAATCCCCCCTATCAACGCAAAGAACATGAAGAATGACACTCGATCGGCATTTCCCACGCTTCAGGCACCCTCCCTACTTGGAAACCGCACCAAACAAACCTCCACCAAGCCAAATCGCCACAACTACCCTCAGCGGCTCCTCCCTCAGCCGAACAAAGCTCCCTATTCTATTTGGTCGACAAGTCAAACTTAAACCAATCAAAAGACAGAATGCGTCAGGGTAAACCGTCGTGTTTAGAACATGACATACCCAGGGGACGCGTTCACAAAAACAATGTCACGCGTCCGCGCCACAAGTCGCACAAATGAACAAAGCCCTAAAAAATGTGGCAATGATATCGCGACATAGGGGTTTGTCGCGTTAAGAACGTGTCACCCACCCTCGTCACGTTCTCAAACAGAGAATCAATGAGTTGTTTGGGCTAGAACTTCTAGCCCACAACACCCACACAATGCACGAGAGCCACAACCAAAGTCCAATGGCCACACATTGGCCGAAACATCACACCAAAACCATTAAACTCGAATATGAACGATCACGACGTTACAGTTCTCCTACCTGGTAGGAGTTTTGTTCTGTAGAATGATCAGAGTCCATCTCATCAGCTCCACTGATGCTTTGTACCTTGATCTACTAGGAGATCAATTTGCGCCTGTAGCTCTTTATGCTTTCCCTAAGATGTCCTGGTGCATGGTCCTCGTCTTTCCTCTCACCCAGGCTATGATATGTGTCTATTGTTGTTTGGTTTGATGTTTGTTGTGTATTAGCCCCCTTTTTATGTGGCCCTCCTTTTATGGTTGGATCAAGTTTGTGCTTTTCGATCGCTGCTGCTATGAACTCCATTTTCTCCTTTCTGATGAGCAGCAGTTGAAGTCATCTAAGTTGGAGAAGAAGCGATGCTTCCTTCTCGGTTGCCTAGGCTCCCTCTGTTAGTCATCGAGCTCCTCCCTAGCAGTTCAACCTTCCGTCGGCAATGTTAGCCTCGTCAGACGACTGTCGACTCCATTCGACGCTCTCCTACACCAACTGTAACGTCGCGTGCTTTTCGGATCCATGCGGATCATGTGTGTGTTGGTTGTGTAGGCCGTTGTGAGGCCAATGTGAGTGGTTGTGTGGAATGTGTGGTGTGGATGTGTGGTTTGAGCAGGTGAGGTGCAGGTTTGGTTCTGAAATGAAATAGGACCTGCTGCAGTTCGGTTGGAGTTGGCGGTCAGGGATGGCCATTGACTTGTTGGCGTCCAGATAGGTTGCCGTTAATTACAAGAACTTAACGGCATTAGATGTGGACGTTTAGGGTGGCGGTTGTTCTTGGCGGCAGAGGGGTTGACGCCAACCTGAGAATTCTGTAGGTTATAGGGTCACCCGAGGGCAGGTTTTCTACCTGGTTCTCATTCTCCCTTGCCCCAGCTTGTTGCCCCCGTGTCCTTAAGCTTCCAACAGGTACCGAAGGGTGGTTGCACGATCGTAGAACACGTGGCGTTACTGAATTGCGCGAGGAAACGTCGTGGCGTGGTGCAATTCCCGTGGAGCTCGCGGAGGGTTCGGTGTGAACCGGGAGATTGTGGGAGGTTCTAGCGTGTTCTGAGGTAGGGGACGAACCCTGTTAGCTCCGTAGGATCATTAAAATATGACTTAACCACCTGAAACAACAGATTTAATGCATTTCGGATTAAGTTGCACCATGCGGGGTTAACGGGTGGTTTGGTGAATTTAGGTAGTAAAACATGTTGTTTTGGTTTATATATGGTGCATGGATGTTAGAGGGATCATTATAGTATGTTTTTCCGTTGTTTTAATGGTTGGAAAACCTGTAGAATCGGTTTACGGTTTCTGCAGGTCGGAGGCTGAAGAGCTTGGCGTCAAGGTCGATTGACGCCAGTCTCATCAGCTGGGATATAGACGGCCAGATACTTTGCCGTCGACTTTCTGTAAGCGGCAGTCAATGTTGCCGCCTACTGGTTATAAACAGGAATGACTATTATGGTATTTATCGATAATGCATGTGCGTTGGCACCTGAGGTGCACTGAGTGCACAGAGTTCTCGTGTTTAGCATACAAGGTATGTAGTTAGTTACTTACTTTCGTGGCTGCGCGTTAATTTACGCGAGTCCAGTTGGGTTCACGTGTAGTGAACCGTTGTTACTTGTGGTTTACTTGAGGTTTCACGTGGTTTGTGTGTGACGTGCACGTGGTTCTGTGTACGTGGCGAGTAGTACGACGCCTGCCGTGGTTACCTCTCCAGTTGGGTGCCCCAGGTTCTTTGTGAGCCAGGCTGTTAGCTCGGGGCTTTGTCCCGGTACTTGTGTTGTACCGTCGAGGTCTGTGTCGTCTGACCTGGACACCCTTACTCTTGTGCTTGAGTTGTACGTCCGACTGAGGGAAAGACGACAGTGGGACAGTGACACTTGTTGTAACGTCGCGTGCCTTTTGGATCCATGCGGATCATGTGTGTGTTGGTTGTGTAGGCCGTTGTGAGGCCAATGTGAGCTAGTTGTGTGGAATGTGTGATGTGAATGTGTGGCTTGAGCAGGTGAAGAGCAGGGTTGGTCCTGAAATGAAACAGGACCTGCTGCTGTTCAGTTGGAGTTTGCGGCCAGGGGTGGCCGTTGACTGGTTGGCGTCCATGTTAGTGGACGTTCACTACTTGAACTTGGCGGCAGTAGATGTGGACGCTAAGGGTGGCGGTTGCTATTGGCGGCATAAGGGTTGACGCCAACCTGAGAATTTTGCAGGTTATAGGCTCACCCGAGGGCAGTTCTCTCAGCTCACTCTCATTCCCTCTGCCCCAGCCTGCTGCCCCCGTGTCTCTGAAGCTTCTAACAGGTTCCGAGGAGTGGTTGGACGATCGTAGAACGCGTGGCGTCGCCGAATTGTGCGAGGAAACGTCGCGGCGTGGTGCAATTCTCATGGGAGCTCGCGGAGGGCTCGGCGTGAACCGGGAGATTGCGGGAAGTTCTAGCGTGTTCTGAGGTAGGGGACGAACCCGTTTAGCTCCGTAGAAACATTAAACACATCATAACCACTTGAACCAGCATGATAATGCATGTTTGGATAAAGTTGCACCATACGGGGATATGGGTGGGTTGAGTAGTTTAATGTACGAAGCATGTTGTAATGGGTTGTATTGGGTTCTCTGCATGCTAAGGAACTCCATTTGCATGTTTTTCTGTAGTTAGAACGGTTAGAAAGCCCGCAGAGCCGGATTAGGGTTTCTGCAGGGTTTATGGCCGGAGAACTTGGCGTCAACATCGTTTGTCGCCAAGCTCCTCAGCCAGATGTTGACGGCCAGGTCCCTTGCCATTGACTTAGTGTAAGCGGCAGTCGATGTTGCCGTCTACTGGTTATGAGCTGAAACAAATGTTTGCAGTATTTATCGATAATGCATGTGTGTTGACACATGAGGTGCACTGAGTGCACTTGGTTTTCGTGTTTAGCATACAAGGTATGCAGTTAGTTGCTTACTTCAGTGACTGCGTGTTTTTACGCGGGTCAGTTGGGTTCACGTGTGGTGGACCATGGTTACTTGTGGTTTACGTGAGGTTTCACGTGGTTTGTGTGTGACGTGCACGTGGTTCTGTGTACGTGGCGAGTAGTACGACGCCTACCGTGGTTACCTCTCCAGTTGGGTGCCCCAGGTTCTTTGTGAGCCAGGCTGTTAGCTCGGGCTTTGTCCCGGTACTTGTGTTGTACCGTCGAGGTCTGTGTCGTCTGACCTGGACACCCTCACTCTTGTGTTTGAGTTGTACGTCCGGCTGAGGGAAAGATGACAGTGGGACAGTGACACTTGTGTTGTTTTTTAGTCACTTGTAGCGCGCTCGTAGTTGGGGGTATGGACACCAATAGACGTACACTGGACCCCAGCTAGTCCTTTTCCAGTGCCTCACTCTAGTGAGCCCAGGCCAGGTCTCTGGAGGTGCCAGGCATGGGCCTGTGACCGTGTGGTCTGCAGGTGTGGTGTTTAGTTGGTCTCCACAGTTGCTTGACCTTTTTACGTGGAGCGGCAGCTGGACCTTTCGTCCGTGGCTGCGAGACTGAGAGGTAGACCTGTGTTAGTTTGTCCGAGTCAGTTTCTGGTGTCACGAACTAGTTCACGTGGCTCGTGTTGGCTGTCTCTACTTTAGCTTGTACACCTGTACTGGTTTGCCGTTTAATTATTACTGTTGTTTCTCGTAGTCGGCAGACGGTGAGTACTTTTACAGCTTTACTTACCTGCTTAGCTGTTATATAATTGTTGTGCTGTTTACTATGCTACTTGTGTTTGGTTTGCTCGGTTTTGGGGGAGTTCCCTACTGAGCCAGTGACTAGAGAGGCTCACCCCTACCCCCACAGGTGAGGGCGAAGGACGTTTCTCGTCCGACGTCCAGTTCAGGGCCGCGTCGTAGCGGTGCAGGGTCATTACCTCCAGCGGAGTAGTTCCAGCAGTGTAGTTAGTTAGTTGTTACTTTCTTCAGTTGTACCTCGGGGTATGCCCCAGGCTCTTGTACCTCTTTTCAATTTTTGTGGAAATTTGGCTATGTAAAACTGTGAAATATATATAAAATGTGGTGTGTTCCTTTATGTTTACACGGACTGTGGTTTGGTATCCCTTGCAGAGGCTTCGGCCCTTCGCGGGAGGCGGACTCGGATCAAGTACGTTATCGGTTTAACGGGCTTGGCGAGGCGTTCCGTCACACTTGTGTTTGTCTTTAGTCACTTGTAGCGCGCTCGTAGTTGGGCGTACGGACACCAGTAGACGTACTGGACCCCAGCTAGTCCTTTTCCAGTGCCTCACTCCAGAGAGTTCCGGGCCAAGATCTCTAGAGGTGCCAGGCATGGGCCTGTGACCGTGTGGTCCGCAGGTGATGGTGTTTAGTTGGTCTCCACAGTTGCTTGACTTTTCACGTGGAGCGGCAGCTGGACCTTTCGTCCGTGGCTGCGAGACTGAGAGGTAGACCTGTGTTAGCTTGTCTGAGTCAGTTACTGGTGTCGCGAACCAGTTCACGTGGCTCGTGTTTGGCAGTCTCTACTTTAGCTTGTACACCTGTACTGGTTTGCCGTTTAATTATTACAATTGTTTCTCGTAATCGGCAGACGGTGAGTACTTTTACAGCTTTAATATCCTGCTTAGCTGTTCTATAAATTGTTGGTATTGTTTATAGCTTTGTATCTGTGGTTTTTGGTTTGCTCGGTTTTGGGGGAGTTCCCTAATAAGCCAGTGACTAGAGAGGCTCACCCCTACCCACACAGTGAGAGCGAGGAGGACGTTTCACGACCGTCGTCCGGTTCAGAGCCGCGCCGTAGCGGTACAGGGTCAGTACCTCCAGCGGTGTAGTTCCAGCTGTGTAGTACTCCAGCAGTGTAGCTTAGTTAGTTGCTTACTTTCTTCAGTTGTACCTCGGGGTATGCCCCAGGCTCTTGTACTTCTTTTCAGTTCTGTGGAAATTTGGCTATGTAATTGTGATATATATATAAAAAATGTGGTGTGTTCCTTTGTGTTTACACGGACTGTGGTTTGGTATCCATTGCGAGACTTCGGCCCGTTCGCGGGAGGCGGACTCGGATCAAGTACGTTATTGGTTTAACGGGCTTGGCGAGGCGTCACAGTTGGTATCAGAGCAAGGTCCGTGTTAATATAGGGAATTAGAAGGATACATAGTCTTATTTCGGTCTTTGAACACTACTGGTAGGGACCCTGGTTTTTGATAATTTGTTGTTTGATTTTTACTTGGTGTTTTGTTTATGTAGAATTTCTGAAATGGCTATAGAAGAGATTGGGGTGGTGGAGAGATGATCCGGAGGAAAGCACCCAGCGTATGATTGAGAGAATTTGGGAAAGCCTCACGGATATTCGGGCGAGAATGGATCAGCAGGCGCCAGTACCACCGGTAGCAGTGCCATCTGGGGATGGAGAGGCTGTACCTGTTGCTCCAGTTCTGCCAAGAGTGGAAGTGCCTTTTGCAGCACGTGTGCCACCACCACCACCAATGCTGATAGCAGAAGACCAGTGATGCAGGTGGAGAAGTTTCTGAGATTGCAGCCGCCTACTTATTAGGAGGGCCGAATCCAGATACAGCAGAGCACTGGGTTCATGAAATTGAAAGAGTTTTTGCGACTATGAGGTGTTCGGCAGCGGATAGAGTGGTGTTAGCTGCTTATCATTGAGAGGTTTTGCATTGGAATGGTGGCGACTGAAGATGTAGACCACCTTTGCAGGCAGGACAGAGGAGGCTATCACTTGGTCGGAATTTTTCGATGTATTTAATGATACATTCTTTCCGATTCAAGTGCAGCAAGTAAAAAGAGAGCAGTTTCGGACTCTCCAGCAAGGTAACTCTTCAGTTTTAGAGTACGAGATGAGATTTATGGCACTTAGCCGTTATGCGCCATATGTGGTTTCAGATAATAATATGATGGTTGAGTATTTTATCAGAGGCTTGAGAGTGGAATTGCAGGATGCCATAGTACCTCTCATGTGCAAGACAGTGGAATAGGCAGCACAGAGAGCAGCTACACTGGAGAGGTCTATTCGGACTCGTCAGGTGGGCGAGTCAGGTTCAGGTAGTTTCCAGCTACCGCAGCAGTCAGTGGGTGCAAGTAAAGGTAAAGCACCAGCATGACCTTCTTCATCAGGCTTTGGAAAATGGGTCAGAAATTAAAGCAAGCATTTAAAGGCAGAGGAAGAGGATGGGGAGGTCCTCCGCAGTTCAGCAGGCCGAGGTAGGCCTGAGGTGGAGGAGTCGCAGCAGAGTACTGCCAGGCCTATTACTCCACCAGGGTATCGGTGTTATAATTGTAATCAGCCGGACATTTGATCCGCAATTGCCCCTATCCGAGAGAATATGGATATGGAAGTGTGCAGCAGCAGCAGTACCTCAGCAGTTTCAGTAGCCACAGTCAGGTCGTGGCAGAGGAGTACCGCAGCAGCGAGGAAGAGCCGGTTATGGCTATCACCCGAGCCCAGGCGGAGGCATCGAATATGATAGAAGGTACTTTACCTCTTTATGAATATTCAACAAGAGTTTTATTTGATTCGGGTGCCTCTCATTCTTTTATTTCCGAAGAATTTTGGATTGTATAGCTCATCCTTTAGAAGAGAAGTCTTGTGAGTTAGTAGTGGAGGTTCCTTCAGGTGAGTTTTTACTCACTTCGAGCTATATAGATGAAGCTCCTGTTATGATTGAAGGGAACCAGATGTCGGGTCGGTTTATATACCCTGCGGTTGTCAGATTATGATATTATTTTGGGTATGGATTGGCTTGAGATGTATGGAGCAATGTTAGATTGCAGAAAGAAAAGGATCAGATTTTGTCATCCTAATGGTGCAGTATTTGAATATCAAGTATGCCTTTTTATACCTCCAAGTTTCTAATTTCTGCAATTAAAGCTAGAAAGTTGATAAATGATGGGTGTGTAGCTTATTTAGCCTCGGTAAGTCTGGTAGAAGCCAGTCAGCCAGTAGAAGCAGTTCCCGTGGTTAGGGAATTTGCTGATGTTTTTCTTGAGGATTTGCCTGGTTTAGCTCCACACATAGAGGTGGACTTTACTATTGATTTGCTGCCAGGTACCATGCCGATCTCTAAAGCTCCATATCGGATGGCACCAGCAGAACTTAAAGAATTGAAAAAGCATGAAGAAGAATTGTTGCAGAAAGGTTTTATTAGACCGAGTCATTCCCCGTGGGAGCGCCGGTTTTATTTGTGAAAAAGAAAGATGGAAGTTTTTGGATGTGTATTGATTATAGAACGTTGAATGATGTGACATTAAGATAAGTACCCGTTGCCGAGGATAGATGATCTGTTGATCAGTTGCAATCAGCAAAAGTGTTTTCTAAAATTGATTTGAGGTCCGGGTACCATCAATTGAGAATTAAAGAAGAAAGATATAGATAAGACAGCTTTCAGAACCAGATATGGTCACTATGAGTTTGTGGTTATGCCTTTTGGTTGACTAATGCTCCTGCAGGTTTTATGGATCTGATGAATAGAATTTTTCATCCGTATTTAGATCAATTCATTGTGGTCTTTATTGATGATATTCTATTTATTCAGCATCTGAAGAGGAGCATGCAGCTCATTTGAGATTTACTCTGCAAGTGCTAAGAGATAACCAGTTGTTTGCCAAATTCAGTAAGTGTGAATTTTGGTTGAAGGAAATTCAATTTTGGGTCTGTCATCTCAGCTAAAGGAGTAGCAGTGGACCCAAGTAAAGGGAAGCAGGATGAGATGGGGAGTGCCTAAGACGATAACCGAGATTAGAAGTTTTCTGGGATTAGAGTGTTATTATAGACGCTTCATTCAAGATTTTTCTAAGATTGCAGCACCTATGACTAGATTGACCAGGAAAGGGGTTGCTTTTGTGTGGTCCGGTGAATGTCAGAAAAGTTTTATGGAATTGAAAAAAAGACTCACATCAGCACCTATATTGACATTACCGGCAGGGGGGTGGGTTTGTGTTGAATATTGTGCTTCAAGAAGAGGACTTGGCGCAGTGCTTATGCAGCATGGTAAAGTGATAGCTTATGCGTCCAGGCAATTGAAGCCAGCAGAGGAGAATACCCTACTCATGATTTAGAATTGGCAGGGTTGTGTTTGCTTTGAAAATGTGGAGGCATTATTTGTATGGCGAGAGATTTGAGATCTTTACAGATCATAAAAGTTTGAAGTATATCTTCTCGCGAAAGATTTGAATCTCGCCAGCGCAGATGGATTGAGTATTTGAAGGATTATGATTTCAGTTTCGCTTACCATCTGGGTAAGGCCATGTTGTAGCTGATGCCTTGAGCAGAAAGGCATATGTAAGCTTGATGATGATTAAAGAATGGAAGTTGTATGAAGAGTAGCAGAGAATTCCTTGTATGTGCCCAGTAGTCAGCGACGGGCAATTCTAGCTGCTAGCGCTGTAGAGCCGTCTTTATTATGGCAGATCATTGAGGCTCAGAGAGCAGATGCGGTTTAGCTGAGATTGTGAAAATGGAAGGAGTTCTATTGATGATAATTGTGTGGTCAGGCTCCGAGGCAGGTTGTTTGTTCCGCAGAGAGAGAGGTAAAGCAGCGAGTATTGGAAGGGCTCATAAATCTAGTAAACTATCATCCGGGTAGTACTTAAAATATACCATGATTTGGGAAAGCATTTTTGGTGGCCTTATATGAAAAAGAAATAGCAGAATTGTTGCAAGGTGTGCTGTCTGTCAGCAGATTAAAGCAGAGCATCAAAAGCCTGGAGGTCTATTGCAACCGTTACCCATTCCATAGTGGAAATGGGATGATATTGCTATGGACTTTGTGGCAGGTTTACCAAGGTCGAGTTCGGCATAATGGAATATGGGTTGTTTGTTGACAGATTGACCAAAGTGTTGCAGATTAGTGGCATTAAGTATGGTTGGACAGTGGACAGATTAGCAAATATTTATGTTGAAGAATTGTTCCACTGCATGGTATTCCGAAGACTATTGTATCAATAGAGATCCAAGATTTACTTCTGGTTTTTGGAGAAGTCTGCAAAGAGTAATTGGTTCTGAGTTGAGGTATAGCTCCGCATATCATGCCCCAACAGATGGTCGACAGAGAGGACTATTCAGACGATTGAAGATATGTGCGAGCTTGTTGTTTAGTTTGGGGAGTTGGGGGGTAGCTGGGGCATCATTTGAAAATGGTTAGTTTGCCTACAATAATAGCTATCATACCGTTGGGATGGCACCGTATGAAGTTTTATATGGAAGGAAGACCATGTAGAACCCCATTAAACTGGCATGAAGTGGGAGAAAGGCAATTAGTAGGTCCTGAATTGATTCCAGCAAACCACAGAAGTGGTGAAGTTATAAAGAAAAATTGCAAGCAGCTCAAAGTAGGCAGAAAAGTTATGCAGATGTTCGGAGGAGACCACTTCAGTTTGAGGGGGGGAGATCTTGTTTTCCTGAGAGTTTTCCAGTAAAGGAATCATGAGGTTTGGCAAGTCTGGAAAGTTGAGTTCAAGGTATGTGGGACCTTTCCAGGTGATCGAAAGAATTGGGGAAGAGCTTATAGGCGCGGATTGCCAGCTGATTTTGCAGATGTGCATGATATTTCCATGTCTCCATGTTGAGAAAGTGTATTGAGATCCAGCTCAGATAATCAGATATCAAGGTGGTGACCTGAGGACGGATATGACTATGTCTGAGTATCCGTTGCAGATCACAGATCGAAAGATAAAGACAGTGAGGAATAAAGAATTGAGTTGGTTAAAGTGAGATGGTGAAATAGGTTGGGTGGGAGATACCTGGGAGTTAGCCGAGGAAATGGCTAAAGGGTATCCCTATCTGTTTGCATGAGCTTTTGTATTTTCTTTTTAGATGATAGTGCTTGTAAAGGTGTGTATGTTTAAGTTGTTAAACTTGAATTGTATTATGAATCGAGGTCGAAATTTCTTTTTAGATGATAGTAATGTAACGTCACGTGCTTTTCGGATCCATGCGGATCATGTGTGTGTGGTGTGTAGGCCGTTGTGAGGCCAATGTGAGTGGTTGTGTGGAATTGTGGGGGGATGTGTGGTTGAGCAGGTGAGGTGCAGGCTTGGTTCTGAAATGAAATAGGACCTGCTGCAGTTCGGTTGGAGTTGCGGCCAGGGATGGCCGTGACTTGTTGGCGTCCAGATAGGTTGCCGTTAATTACAAGAATAACGCATTAGATGTGGACGTTTAGGGTGGCGGTTGTTCTTGGCGGGAGAGGGGTTGACGCCAACCTGAGAATTCTGCAGGTTATAGGGCACCCGAGGGCAGGTTTCTACCTGGTTCTCATTCTCCCTTGCCCCAGCTTGTTGCCCGTGTCCCTAAAGCTTCCAACAGGACCGAAGGGTGGTTGGACGATCGTAGAACGCGTGGCGTTGCTGAATTGCGCGAGGAACATCGTGGCGTGGTGCAATTCCCGTGGAGCTCGCGGAGGGTTCAGTGTGAACGGGAGATTGTGGGAGGTTCTAGCGTGTCTGAGGTAGGGGACGAACCCTGTAGCTCCGTAGGATCATTAAAATAGACTTAACCACCTGAAACAACCGATTTAATGCATTTCGATTAAGTTGCACCATGCGGGATTAATGGGTGGTTTGGTGAATTTAGGTAGTAAACATGTTGTTTTGGTTTATTATGGTGCATGATGTTAGAGGATCATTATGTATGTTTTTCCGTGTTTTAACGGTTGGAAAAACCTATAGAATCGGTTAGGTTTAGGGTTTCTGCAGGGTCGGAGGCTGAAGAGCTTGGCGTCGAGTCGATTGACGCCAGTCTCATCAGCTAGGATATAGACGGCCAGATACTTTGCCGTCGACTTTCTGTAACGGCAGTCGATGTTCCGCCTACTGGTTATAAACAGGATGACTAATTATGGTATTTATCATAATGCATGGCGTTGGCATCTGAGGTGCACTGAGTGCACAGAGTTCTCATGTTTAGCATACAAGGTATGCAGTTAGTTACTACTTTCGTGGCTGCGCGTTAATTTACGCGAGTCCAGTTGGTTCACGTGTAGTGAACCGTGTTACTTGTGGTTTACTTGAGGTTTCACGTGGTTTGGTTGTGTGTGACGTGCACGTGGTTGTTGTACGTGGCGAGTAGTACGACGCCTACCGTGGTTACCTCTCCAGTTGGTGCCCCGGTTCTTTGTGAGCCAGGCTGTTAGCTCGGGGCTTTGTCCCGGTACTTGTGTTGTACCGCGAGGTCTGTGTCGTCTGACTGGACACCCTCACTCTTGTGCTTGAGTTGTACGTCCGGCTGAGGGAAAGACGACAGTGGGACAGTGACACTTGTGTTTGTCTTTAGTCACTTGTAGCGCGCTCGTAGTTGGGGGTACGGACACCAGTAGACGTACTGGACCCCAGCTAGTCCTTTTCCAGTGCCTCACTAGAGAGGTCCGGGCCAGGATCTCTAGAGGTGCCAGGCATGGGCCTGTGACCGTGTGGTCTGCAGGTGGTGGTGTTTAGTTGGTCTCCACAGTTGCTTGACTTTTCACGTGGAGCGGCAGCTGGACCTTTCGTCCGTGGCTGCGAGACTGAGAGGTAGACCTGTGTTAGCTTGTCCGAGTCAGTTATGGTGTCGCGAACCAGTTCACGTGGCTCGTGTTTGGCAGTCTCTACTTTAGCTTGTACACCTGTACTGGTTTGCCGTTAATTACAGTGTTTATCGTAATCGGCAGACGGTGAGTACTTTTACAGCTTTAATATCCTGCTTAGATGTTCTATAAATGTTGGTATTGTTTATAGCTTTGTATCTGTGGTTTTGGTTTGCTCGGTTTAGGGGAGTTCCCTACTGAGCCAGTGACTAGAGAGGCCACCCCTACCCCACAGGTGAGAGCGAGGAGGACGTTTCACGACCGTCGTCCGGTTCAGAGCCGCGCCGTAGCGGTACAGGGTCAGTACCTCCAGCTTTGTAGTTCCAGCTGGTAGTACTCCAGCAGTGTAGCTTAGTTAGTTGCTTACTTTCTTCAGTTGTACCTGGGGTATGCCCCAGGCTCTTGTACTTCTTTTTAGTTCTGTGGAAATTGGCTATGTAACTTGTGATATATATATAAAAAATATGGTGTGTTCCTTTGTGTTACACGGACTGTGGTTTGGTTCCCTTGCGAGGCTTCGGCCCGTTCGCGGGAGGCGGACTCGGATCAAGTACGTGTTTTTGGTTTAACGGGCTTGGCCGAGGCGTCACACCGACCCTGTGCAATGAAAGGTGACGTCAATTTCGGCATCACCCATATCTTCTCCTCTGTCGAGCTCCCCCTTGGCATGTTGTTTGGTCGAGGGTTTGCACTTTCCTATCGATCAATCCTCGACTCCACATGAAGATCTTCTCTGATGGCCTTATGCGCGGTCTGTGATGTGTGCTTCCTTGCTTCCCCTATGGGGTATTGGGTGTTGTACCACTAGTAAGGACAGAGGTCCATGGTTTACCTCTTCTAAGGCACAACCCAATGTACTATGTCTCAACCATTGTTGAGTGTGGGCATCACTTTGTGTGGGTGGGTTTTGGGGATGGGTTACGGGTCGCCTGCCCCTATCTTGTATCCCTCCTGTTATCTGTGATGATTCTATGGAACATCTGTCTTCACTATAGAAAGAAAGAAATATGACACTGTTCTATGAGAAATGTGTGTTGCCTGAAACGAGCAACACAACTAACCATTAGGCACAACCCTAGACTAAGGGCCGAGTAAATTGTTGCTCGTGAATCAAGCAACAAGTATTTCCCTTCTTCTACACAAGACATGTTTACTAGAAGAAAAATGCCATGATACCCGAGCATACTCGGACACCTAGATAACTAGCAACTCTCTCACTAGAATAGTAAGCAACCCTATGGTAGCACAATTGGCAAACTCATATCGTGCCAAGGACTAGTGGATTGAGTGTTTTTTTTTATTTTTTATAATAGAAATCCTAAAGTTCGGGCCGAACTCAAGACAACCCCGAATCGATAGGATACATTATGCCTAATATCATATCGTATCAAACAATATCCGGATCGAACGGTATAGTGGGTCGACCAACCTTAATTGATTGGCAGGTGATATACAATAACAAGGTGTATTGTTTGATACTGAATTTTTTAACTGGAGAATGCTGTGGCCTGCTTAGGGCGTCTATTTGCTACCCTTCTCTAGACACAAAGGGACGAATCTCACAACTTTTGATACACTATAAAATTCATCCCTTGTATTTAAGAGCGGATGGACCCCCCACGACAACAAATCTAACTCTTTAACTATCATAGGTGCAAAATCAAGGAAATTATCTACCCAAAATGACGGCAGACTTTTCTTTTTCTTCATTGAAACTGACGTCAGAGGTTTCGCTGTTGTACAAATGAGGAGTCGGCGTTAGAAAGAAGTGTATACCACAGCGGTTGCCCCCCCCTCCCCCTGTCAAAAAAAAAAAAAAAGCAGTGGGGGTACATAGGTTAAAACTCGCGCCCTCTCCTCACCTTTCCCTCCCCCTATACCAACTTGCCTACCCAAAAAAAAAAAAAAATCAGCGTTAGTCATTGACTCAAATAATTCGATCTCTTGGCAACTCGTCTCTATTTGAAATGCTGATCGTCACATGATAAAAAAAAAAAAAGATACCAATCGTGTCGCGATACTCCATTTGCTTGTTCAATGGCTGAGATAGAAAATTTCCATTCAAAGATATTAAGACCTTTCGAGTATGAAAGTCGAGTAATATCAAAAGAAAATTTATGGGTAGACGAATCATGGAAGTATACAAAACGAGAATACAGCTGGTCCGAAGACTAGACATGGTCAAAAAATAAAAGAGTTGGTTTGAATACAAGGGCATTGAATGCAATATTATAAAGTGTCGAATACTATCAAACAGAGAGCTTATGATATATAGATGCCTCGGCTAAGTTAGTCTTGCGGAGACGGCTGTGGAAGGGAACACAAAAAGGTTACATGGCCAGGTGTACCCGACTACAACATTATTTTGCTTGGATTCGTTCCAATTACCAAAACCATCAAAATTCTCGTCGTGTAAATTTCTTCAACAGCACAGACAAGAATGGAAAATTTTGTCCAAAGCTTGGGAATCGTATTTGAAAGAAGGAAAAACACTTTCGAAGCACATCAAAAGATCCATTTTTCTTCATAAAATTGACTAGAAAGAGCTGTTACCAAACACTACAAGTAACCAAGAAAAAAACACTTTCCCCAAACTCAAGTAGATATACAATCATTAGAACTATTTTCAATAAAATACATTATTAGATGTAGCACATTTCAGTCACATATAAACAACTTTTAAAGTCAATGAGCAATGCTCAAGGGTACTAGATCCATCAATCTGCCGTCCAGCTCTGCTCAACAATTTCACGCACCCGTCTGTTGTATTCACGTTTGTTCTCACTGAACATGCGCGCAGCCTCAGAGTTTGCAGGCGAGTTGGGATTTGGATCACAGAGCAATGACTGACATACGGAAAGGATGACAATAATTAACAAAGTAGTTCTGAGATATTTTCTTCCCCCAAACAAGGCTTCTCCGCATGGGCAAAAAGGGATATTCTAGCCTTTAAGAGGATTGAAGAAAGACATTATAACCAGATCGAATACTCTTACTTCCTCGAAAAATACTAAGGATCCATTTGGTTGTATGTAAAACAATTTAATAGGGAAATAATTTTTCACGGAATAACTTTTACGTGAAAATAAAAACGTAATTATCTATTTGGTTGTCAAGTAAATATAAAGTTGTACGAGGGGTATGAGATCTTATGATCCACTCAAATGAGAAAGAGTCATATACTCCTTGTGTATTAACACTATTCATCAAATTTTTTATTTTATTTGATTTTTATTTTAATATTTTTTTAAAATAAAAATTTTAGATAACTAATGAAAAACAAGTAACTTTGACAAAAAAAATTAAAGTAGGAGAAATAAAATAAAAACATAATTTGAATGAATAGTATTCTACAGATATTTTAATAAAAAGTAAAAATTAAATTAACTAATGAAAAATAATTAAATTTGACAAAGACTATTTAAATGAGTGAAAAATAAATAAAAATTCAACTTGAATGAATAGTGCATACAAGTTGTTACTGTACTGGCGCAGCAGCAGCAACCACCGGAAAATGGCATCCGCATTTTTTGCGCGGATGCCAAAATCCGGAAATTTCAAGATACGATTTTACAGATTTTGTTTTTTCAGGATAACAAATGATGTAAAGAATAAAGTTTTCCCTGAACTATTTCCTACCGAGTTTTACTCTCAAACAAACGGACAGCTCGGCAACAAAGTCGAAAGAAGATGATGGCTGACAAAGTCTCACTGGATAGTATCTACCATTGCTGCCCATAGCCTAAACACTTGTGACCATTGTTTATATGGCAACAAAGGCCATAAGAAGATAATGACCGACGCTCTCTCACTGGGTGGTACTTAAATGGACATCTATCATTGATGCCCATAACCCAACGCTTAACATTGTATACATAACAACAAAGTTGTAAGAAGACAATGGCTGACAGTCTCTCTCACTGGATAGTAGTTAAAGAGATCTCCCATTGCTGTCCATAACCTAAATACTTGAGCGGTTGTATAGATACAGGCTTTTCAAAGTGGCAGCGGTGGTTTTATCTCTAAACGAACACACATAAAGGCAGCAGTAGCAAATGAATGTATCCACAGCCTCAAAAGCTATAATTTTACTTTCTAATCTTACTGATGACAATTCTGAAGCATTTGTAAAATTATACCCGGGGCTTATTAGTCTCCTTAGGCACTTGTGAAAATTAGCAACTTTGTGAAATAATGTCGGACAAAGAGGCAAGTGGGAGCGAGTGTGATGGCATGCAAAGGTGGGGGCGAATGGGATAGGCAAGACGGAGACTTCCGTCATTAACAAGGGAATAAGGATGTCAAACAGCCCCTTCCATTGTTGTTCCCCCTTTTAGACTTGCATCTTCCTGACCTTTTTCATCACTTCTACATTCTCCTTCCACTCAGTTAAATTTTCACTTAACCAAATACTTCTTTTGCACCTTTTTCTTTATTAAGCAGTTTCCTCACATATACTTGAAAAACCAATCCACATTGTATTCAACAAGAAACAATGTTTCATTTTGTTTGATATATATTGCAGCTTTTGTATGTTAGAAAATATTCTCTCTGTTAGGGACATCACAAAAACATGTTATATTTTACTCCTGTCCAACTTTCAGTATTCACTAAAAGCATGAATTTAATTTTGCAAAGAACAGCATTTATTCATCAAAGTAGCAGAGCTCAAGCACACCTGTATTGATGTAAGTATAGCAGCCACATCATAAATTGGACTCCACTGGTTCTGTAGAATATCCAAGCATATACTTCCATCTGCATAAACTGTAGTAAAAATATGGAGACTGCAGTTAGAAATTGTCAGAAAGAAGAGAGAGGCTTCCAAACAAAATATTAGACAAACAGCAGCAAAGGAACATAGATTCAACCTAAGATGTAGCTAAGAATGGTGTACAGACATGCCAAATCACACGTTTAAAGGGTTCAAAAAAACCAAGCAATCATCAAAACAATGCCCAGGCCCCAGAATAACCGTGCAAATTTTGTAAGACACAAGCATATAACAATATTATATTAACTCGTGTACCATGTAAATCTTCATTTTTTAGCATCTATGACAGTTATATTAACAGTTTTTAGTGGTTCTCCAACACCCAGACAGACCATCCGCCTGTTGCCCAACTGGGCGAACTGTCCCCCATCCATCTCTTTGGCCAGATTTCCGAGGTGAAGAGAGATGCATTGAGCCAGTCACGGGTGGTTTGAGCATCTGAATGACCATAGCAGGTCTTAATAATAACAAGCCAAGCTCTCAATCACTCAGCTAAAAGACTTTTGCTAAAACTTAGTAAACATTTTATAATGTTGATTTAACAGAAACAGGTTAGTCCAACAGTTAAATCAGTATTTGAACACAATTCAGACGATGGCTCGCAACAGTAATAGGATGCTTTGATATTCAAGTTAGCCACTGCAACAATAAGGCATTATGGATCCCCTCATGCTACTCCATTTTACCTGATACATAACAGGGACCCAGTACAGGAAGGATCTGAGTATGAGCATCCTTTAATTGTAGGAATTTGGTACAGCTGATGGCAGAAGCAATTGATTTTATTTACAGGTAAATGGCATGTCCTACAGCATGTTGTAAATGAAGAATGCTCAAGGGACTAAAAGTATAAAAGCAAAACCAAAGGACAGTAGAAAATTACAGAAATACAAATATTTTTAGATACATGCCTATGAATCAGACCTCATTAAAGTTAGATTATCTATATACCAAAGACAGGATTTATACGCAAAGGGAATTCTGTTAGATGTTTTGATTGCTTGAAGGACATAATCATACATCAACAGTCCCTGCTTCCCCACCAAAGGTATCAACTACCACAAGTGTTATTTCAAGCTGAACTCAGACATTTAAGGCCTAGTTTGAAAACAGGATAGGGGTACATATCCTGCCATTTAACCACTGCATTGGCCAACCAAACGTTCGAGAAAGTGGATCTGTTATACAGGACTTATCTGTGATAAAGCCCTTATCTGATCGGTTAACCAAACTGAGCTGTTGGGGCGGGATAGCAATCCATGGATAGTACCAAACTCATACGCCATAGTAGTGGTTAAACAATCCGCAGACTGCCTATCTATATTTGAAATTATTTATCCTGTTCTCAAACTAGGCCACAGTGATAAAGGACAGCAGAGACATGATCTCACCCACTTGACCAACACTGAAACTTTACCCTGTTGAACGATGTGGAGCCCTACCCCCTGACAAAAGTTCATACATATTTTAAATGAAAATACATGTTTAACACAGCATATGAAAAAGAAGAAAGATGAAAAACCCAACCATCTTGGCAAATCATCATGTGTTCCACTCAGTTCACAATCTGTAACTCCTTCATGCAGTTGAACATGTTAATGAACAGAGACAAATACAATGAAAAAAAAAAACCTCCTTTTACTTTACAGCAAAATCAGAGGAGTGTTTTCATCCTTAGATATTATACATACTGGATAGGATTAAGAAACTTGCACTTACACTTAGATGTACTACTTGATCAGTAAAATTATCGATCTCTCTACTTCCTGTCAACTAGTTCCACCTTTAATGACGTCATAGATTATAATTTTTTATCTCAATTCTGGAAAAAACTGACAATTGAGATTCCCAAATTTAATCACACATAAGAAGACCATGGACTTTTACATGGAATTCAATCCTGTTAAGATTAATACAGAAAAATGCATCCATGTAAACTTTCATATACATGAAGAGAAAAGAGAAAAAAATAATTAAGGCAATGCAATATCATATGGTCATATCTTTGTCATTGGCCACATCAAGCTCAGAATTGACCATAAATAGAAACCTCCCTGAAGTTATGTACGGAAAACCATTTGCAAGTATCCCCTTATCCTAACCCTACTCCATATCCACAAATTCCCCAAAAAAAATGGAAAATAAAGAGAAAATGGCCATGAAAGAATAATTTGTTGACAAATAAAGTAACAAGCAACTTACTATTGGGTGGAACATTCGAGAAACGAAGCGCACAGTTGGCGGCTTATTTGGATAATCCTCTGTGACTGAAGTGTCAATTTAAACGTGCCTGAAAAGTCGCACAATTTCACACCTGAGAAATGAGCCCATTCTTCCCAAAATCACAGAAGTTGTCAATCAAGATAAAGGCATAAATACAAGACATACCATAGAGTGGTAAACAATACAGAAAGTCTTCGGACATCACAAGACTTTATTTGCATGGGACTGAATTTTAATCAGTAATATCATAAAGGTGAACCAACACAGACAAATAACTGCAATTCTGATCATAGTTTTCCAATAACAAAAAAAAATGGACCAAAGAATCAACAAATAGTGTTCCCTGCATATCAAGTATTACACCTATGTCACCTCGCAACTAGGTGCAATACTTGATATCCATAGTCTAATAACATGCTATCCAAAGAAGTATAATAAACCATTTAGATAATGCAACCTATTTACTGGCATTCATGCGGTAGATCAGTGAAGTTATTAAAACATGACAGGTACAATCTGAAGAAATGATGATCCACATCATGTAACAACCAAACAACACATGGTGACTAACAACACGAGATGGCATTAGCCGTATTAATCATAAGGATGAGTTTCACAATATTGATGCTAACAATTAACTTTGAAGAGGCCTCACCTCCGTCCCCGGGGTGTCGTCAGGACTGCAATTATCAACAAAAGAAGAAAGAGAGAGATATAATCAGCAAGCTCCGAGAGAATCTAGAAAAAAAAATACTAATGATGCCTTAGAAAGCATACCCAAAAATGACAGCATTCCAAGCATGATATTATTCCTGGGGGGCACCGCTGATCCCCGCAGGAGGATCCTGCTGCAAGCGCTTGAAGTCCCTCATCAGCCTCTTCCTTGCAGGAGTCGACATCCTCACACACTGAATTTTCAAAAAGAGACAAGTCAGACGAGAAAAAAGCTAACAAACGCACACGCTAATTGCTAGAAGGCTTACTGGCCGAAACCCGACACCAATTTGTTGAACAACAGAGAAAGATCTTTCCTGGCGTTCCGCCAAACACGTTAGCAAAAGTCCCAAGGGACAGATGAAAACACATGAGACAAAATATGGTTTACTTCTCGGAGAAGACACGTAGTTCCAAGCCAGAACGAGAACATCAACCAAAATAACTCGTCAGTACCACAAACCCCGCCCCAACAGAGCACAATAGATTGCCTACGTGATTAAGATCCCATCATAATAGAGCTGAAAACGCAAAATTCCCAAATCCTCAACCAATAGATGAAAGCAGCCACCCGCGGAAGGCCCACATGGCCGCGCCACAGCAACCCAAAAGGTAGACATATGAATCATCCAACCACAGCGGGAAAACTTGTGCTCTGCGCGCGATCGGTTCCTCACGCAGCACAATTAGGGTTTCCAAACAAACCCACCGGCACAAACACGATCATCGCCACAAGAAGACGATTGGTGAGAAAGAAGATACGGCCTTCACCTGTCCGCAGACGCGCGGAAAGTATCCAGGCTCCGCTAGGGTTTCAGCGCGCCACCATCGCGCACGGCCTTCGAAGACGGAGGGGGCGGGGGGCAGAAGAAATGGATCGCAGCAGCCACGCCGAGCGAGGGGGGAAGGAGAAATAATGGTGACGGTGATCAGACAAGCGGACATAAATAATCTTTTTTTTCTTTTAATTTTTTTTTTACAGAGATGTGATTGGATGGTGGCGGTGGATGGACTCCGTGGTCTCCACAGATCGCGACGGGGTGCGGACGCGGATTCCCTCCTTTTTCATAGTGGCAGCGTCCATTACAGCTTGCGGTGGACCGAGATTTCATCAATCCCCATGGTACCGTGTAACTTATCAAGGATCCCGAGGAGGATGGCTCGTTATCGTGGATCTTAAATGGGAGGGGAGGGAGCGATCAGCGATCGAGAGTTTTCGTGTTAAAGCTGAACATCCCGGTTAAGCTGCAGGGATCCGCGAGTCATGAGATGCGGCTTCGGATGTTTCCAGAGTGCAACGCTTTGGGCCGGTGCTTTTTTCTGCCTTCGCGTTTGCACACCGAAGCTCAGTCGTGGAATGCAATCTGGACCGCGAATAGTCGGATTGACGGGTGGGATAATCTGGGCGGCCGCTCCCTCATTGGCTTTGCCACGTGGGCTGACGATCTCCTTTTCTCTTGAAAATTTATTAATACGGGGATTTCTCGGACAAAAAATAACCTCCTTATTTACTATTCACTAAGATTGATTGGATTCGATCTGATTTTTTTTTTAAATTTTGAACTCGAATCGAATTGAGAAGCATTGTAAATCGAATCGAACCGACCTGTGAAATGTCACGAATCATTTTCAATTGAATCGAGTGTTTGGATTCTTCCGTTCGAATTGGATCTATTGGATTTTGATGTTTTTGAACTTTTTATTACATTTCTATTTGCTAGATTGATTGACTTTTCACTTTCAATTTTGTCTGTAGATGTTGGACTTTCTATTTAATTTTTGTGTCAACTATCAAATGGATGATTTATAACATATACATGCCAATGTCTCTTAACAATAAGAATAAACAATTAAAAATCATACACTCAAACTTGCTAGAAACTTACAACCTATAGAATATCACATATTCACAAATAGTGCATTCATGCATACTTAATAATTTGATAAATCTCAAATCTGAGTGCATTCACACGTTCAACTATTCCCTTAACAATAAGAATAAACAATTAAAAATCATACATATACAATACTTTGATTCTCAAACCTTCACACTTACGTATTCTCCAGCAGGAAATCCATGATCTACAGTAGCAGATTTCATAAGTCAACATGAAAAGTTTATCTGCTAAAGGGTCTGTTTGACTGTATGTAAAATATTTTTATAGGAAAAAAGTTTTCTACGAAATAATTTTTACATGGAAATAAAAACACGATCGGTCATTTAGATGTATGTAAAATATGTTTTAAAGAGACCACGCGCTGGGGCAGTTGCAGACGAAGGTTTTGCTGTAGGAGGCGGGGATGTCGAGGGGGCTACTGCCGCTGCTGGACATCGTGGAGTGCGGGTACTTGGAGGAGACGGGGTTCATGTGGGTGAAGCAGAAGAAGAAGGTCGAGCACTGCTTCGACAAGGTGGGGAGGATGGTGTCCTACGCCGCCGAGATCACCGCCTACGTTGAGGAGTTCCACATTCGGAAGCTGACGGGGGTGAAGGTGAAGAGCTCATGCTCTGGCTCACCCTCTTCGAGATCTCCGTTGACAGCTCCGTCAGCTCCCCCGCCGGCAAGCTGACCTACAAGACCTCCGCCGGCCTCTTGCGCGTCTTCCCCACCTTCGCCTTCGAGCTCCCCGGCAACCCTCCCCGCTTCCCCAAGCACCCTCAGCTCCCTCCTCCGGCTCTGTCGGCAGACCAGCAATAGCAGCAACAGGATCAAGAGATCAAGCCGAAGCTGGAGGCCTGATTGATCACGCATGCACCTGGCAGTACTGTGGGCATCTCCATACACCTGCACTGTGTCATCGGCAGGGGATGTGGAGCTATTCTCCTCGAAGCCGTGGGGAAGCTGCCGGAGAAGGGGAGGCTTCTGGCAGCAGTGACGAAGGTGGGCCCGCTCCTCCAGACCATGATGCTGGTCGACCCGCTTCCGTAGTGGCGGCACCCTCCTCGGCCGTCCCGAAGCTCGTTGCGCCAATGGTGGAAGGGAAGAAGGGAGACGAGATCGCGCGGCCTCGAGAAGGGGGGAAGGGAAGTGGGAGTTGGGGTTTTTAAAATTTGGGAAAACGGCATTTGAGGTTTTACATCAGATGCCAAAATCCAAGGATTTCACGAAAATGGTTTCATGGATCAACTTTTCAATGCAATCAAATGACCAATTTTATAAGTTTTTCTAGGAAAATCTTTTCTTGTGGGAGATTTTACAGAGAAATAAATAGACCCTAATATTCATAATAATTCAACAAGATATCTGAAAGAGAAGGTTTTGTCCAACTGAATCCATTGATTTTCACTACTAACATCAAGGGTAGTTGGTAAGAACTGTTGTTTTCTAAAAATTAGCAGTTTTCAAAAGCACAATGAACACTTCAACCTGATAGTTGGTTCATAAATGAAACTAGATGATATGGGTTAGTAAATCAAGCCAAAATCTATCAGATCAAGAAAACATTTCAAGGTTTCAAAGTGTTCATACACTTCAATTCTTTAACTTACTGGCTAATGAACACTTTAATTCATTAACTTACTAGAACTAAAAAGCTTATAAAGTGTCACAATCATACAAATACTGAAATACATCAAATTGGAATCCGCAGGAGTCCATGACTACAAATCAAAGATGCTGGATAAGGTGTTCAGTTGTCTCTTTGGAGTTTGGAGGTATTTTCTTCCCCAAGCTGAAATAATAAAACAAAAAAGAATTAGCAAATAAGGTAAACTTGCAAATGAGGAAACAATGAAAAATAGAGAAGGAAAATACATAAATGAGGTCTAAACAATTTACCACCACCATACTCATGCAATGTCAACGACATTCAATGCCAATGTAATAGTTGACAATTCTGGAAAAAAAATGACATATATTATAAACAAAAGATAATGAACAACTTTTGCCAAATTTATAACTAAACAAAATAAAAAATCTATTTTACCTTTCATCTAGTTGATCTATTTCATCTAATTTCTCTTCAATGTTAACCCAATCTTTTGATGCTTGAATCTAATCTTAAGTGCAAATAATAGCTTCCACAATCGTAGAAGATAAAGAACTCCTAAATGCATTAAGAACGCAACTGCTCGTGCTAGATGTTGATTTAGAAGCTACAGTAGAAATAGAAATAACCAAGGCATCACGTGTCATTGACAACAAAATTGGAAATTTTGTATTGTTGATTTTCCACCAATTTAGATATCAAATACCTCCAATATTCTTCTATATCTTCTTCCAAATATTTAACAAGCTCATATTTCACATCTCCATTTCTTTTTAGCTTTGTGTTGTTTGTACATGGTTTGCATAAAGTTTAATCATTTGTGATGATTGCATATCACTTAATGTGCTTGTACTAGAATTTGAATATGTCCACTTGATGTTGCATCCATATTCTTGTACTCATCAGATAAAGTAAAAAGAGATGTCTTCACTTTCTTATTCAATGTCATAGCCTTCTCAACATCAAACATTTGAGAGACTAAAAACTCAATATATTTCAATTTATATCGAGATCAAGAATAACAACAAAATATATCATGAGATTCAATTTTTCAAGATTTTCTTAATATTTATCACACTTTTGTTTCATCTTAAATCTATCTTATACTACTAAAACACAGTTTTGGCCTGAACACGTGGTAGCACCAGAGTCCCTGCAGCAGTTTTTCTTTCTTTCTTTTTCCAAAATGGGAGGGGCGAAACCTGTAACATTTTTTTGTTTTTTTTTCAAATGAGGGCCGCTGCCCACAAGGCCGACTGGTCGCCTGTTTGAAAGCAGGCCACCCGCTTGTTTTCAACAGGCAGGCGGCCCACGCCCGCCCCTTTTTAAAAATTATTAAAACTTTTTTAAAATTTTAAATAAATAAATATTATACCCGTGCATCGCGGCCACGCCCGCCCCTTCTAAAAAATTATTAAAACTTTTAAATTTTTTTATAAGTTTTTGATATTTTAATTTTTTTATATATTTATACACGTGCATCGCACGGAGGAGAACTAGTTATCACTAAATGCATGATCATCACTTTCACACCATTTCTTTAGGAGAAACTCAATATTGTTACTCTCATGAAAATATGTGTTGAGCGTGACATAAAAAGCCCTTTGTTGGATCAAGCCTCAACGTTGCACCAAAAACTCGAGCTAATAGTGAAGGTGAACCGTATTTTCTTTATAGCAGTGCAGAACCCCACGTCAATGTTGTGGTCGGCCTGAGGGGCTTCGCACAGGGCAGTTACTCCCTGCGGCGGGCTGGGCTGTCAAGCACTGATGACACTACACACACTCGATCCCGGGCCAGCATGTAGTAACAGTGAATCCCTAAGGAAGTTGTTGGACCCCATATTCCAACAAACTCCCCCCCCCCCAGCGACATTCGGAGGATTCGAACCCGCAACCTCGCTTTGATACCACTTGTTAGATCAAGTCTCAACGTTGCACCAAAAGCTCGAGCTAATAGTGAAGGCAGACCGTATTTCCTTTATGGCAGCGCAGAACCCCACGTCAACGTTGTGGTCGACCTGAGGACTTCGCACAGGGCGGTTCGCCCTGCGGCGAGCTGGGCTGCCAAACACCGATGCCACTACACACACTCGATCCCGGGCCAGCATGTAGTAACAGCGAATCCCTAAGGGAGTTTCTGGACCCCATAATCCAACACCCTTGAAACCCTCAAAGTAGCATCATAGAAGGTCTTCATAACCTAGTCAAATCTCTAGCCATCACCCAATCCTCCTTTGCAGGCTTCCGTAATTCATCTCCTTCTGCAAGATCACTCCTAAAAAATGAATCTTGCTCTTCATATCTCTCAAATACATTTTGGAACTTTTGTGTTGTGTTTAACATCGAGAATGTTGATTTCCATCTTGTAAGGACATCAAGACATAAGGACTCTTGCTTTGGATCTTTTCTTCTTCAACACAAATTAAAAATTTTGTAGTCTTGATGGAGATTGTCTTATATACCTCACAATATTTATAATACAAACCACTAAATCATTTGTCAATTTAGGCCATCATTAACAGTCAAATCATTATGTGAGCAATACATCTCATATACAGAAACTCTTCTTTTAAGATACTTTCATACCAATTATTGATTCTTCTCTTGAGATAGACAATGGCAACATCATTAGAACTAGCATTATCAATTGTCAAAGTCATAACATTTTCAATACCCTAAATGTTTAATACTTTTCAATTGTCTAACCAATGGCCTCACCTTTATGACTGAAAATTAGATAAAAATTTAAAATTTTATTGTGCAGCTTCCAATTATTATCAATGAAGTGTGCAGTCAAATAGATATAGTTAATTCTTTGCAAGGAAGTCCATGTATATGTAGTAAGACAAATCCTCCTACAATTAGATTTTAGGAAAGTCTTCAACTTTAACATCTCTTCCACATATATTCATTGCATTTCTAGCAACTGTCATTCTTGAAGGAATGTGAAATTTGGGTTATGCAGTATTATAAAAATATTTAAACCCTTGCCCTTCAACAAATCTAAAAGAAAGTTCGTCAATAAAACCATGTATGTCAATACTTTTCTAATTAGTTGTTGATCAAATTTCCAACTTATCAATGTAGATTTGCTCTCTCTCTGAACCCATTCATTGACCATTGAGTTATGAATGATAATTTGTACTTGTCCATTCTCATAAACATTAGCTCTACTGAAAGGATATTTCTTGCATCTCAAGTTCAAGTGTGTTATTAAAGTGTTTATGCTACATGATATTGTTTCACAAGTGTAAGTATGATCACAATAATTACACATTTTTTGTGAAGTGCTCCTAAACATCTGATCTTAGGTGTACAGTTTTCCTTTCCCCCCTTGAACTTGAAGAACTTGGACCTCCAGTCGCATTGCTTGTTTGTGTGGTGGTATTAGGTCTAGAACTTGCACCCTTAGGTATTGGAGTATCACCAATGTCATTAGAGGACATCTAAATAGACACATCCACATTAATTATGTAAATTAAACATAGTGAATAAAAAACAAAACTTGTATTAAAAGGATTAAAGCTTACATTGCAAGAGCCACTTCCTATAGATGATATCACACCACAACGTTCTCCAAAATTGGAGACAAAAGTCAATCAACAAAGAGCTGCGATAAAATATATCCAATCAGAATCATGTTGGTGACTCAACCTCTCGAACTCTCTTCCCCACACCTTGCCACTCGTCTTCCTCTTCTATCTCTATCTCTTCTATCTCCACTTCTAGTTCCCCCAGCCTCTCTTTCTTTCCCCCCTCCATCTCTCTCTCTCTCTCTCTCTCTCTCTCCTCTCTCTCTCTCTCTCTCTCTCTCTCTCATACCTACAGGGTGATGGGGTGGGTCAGGGTAGAGAAAATATAAGAGAACCAATCTACAATATGTAGTAATTCCTGTGTTGATCACAAACGGATGCAACAAAAAAGAAAAAGCATCACATAAAGCCATTATGTTAACATTAAGGGTTATTAAGACACTCTTCACGTGTCTACTCCGCCTAATCTTCCTCATCTCCGATTGCGAAAACTTTGAGACTAACAAAGAGCTTATGCCAAACATGCAATAACCAAGAAAAAATAAAAGAGAAGGGAAATACTAGTCCAATACAAGGAAGAGGGTTGGGGTGGTGTCTTGGCAGGAAAGGAGATCGAACAGGGTGTCTTGAATCTTGATCTAACTAGTCGAACTTAGAATCCCACACCACGAGGCCCTCTTCCTAGACCTGTTCCTCTACCTAGGCGCTCCAAGTATGGCCAGCTTCCACCTATGAGTGCTTTTGGCAGTATTTTGCTATAGGTTAGAGAGCGAGCAAAGGGACGATAGGACTCAAGAGAGGGAGAGATCAAAGAGCATCTGGAGTCATAACTTGTCACTACCTACCGTAGCAGTCTAAATTGCCGCCGGCCACCTCGGAATACCCCAAGATCGCTGCTCACCTAACGTGGAAGTGCCCTAGTAGAGCCTCCAACACTATGCATGAGGGAGCCTCACAATCGCAAACTAGCTAGCAACCTACTCTATTGGGCAATGTCGAGTCTCTAAGCCCTAAATTGAAGCACTTCAAGCCTCAAGTCGAAGCCCTCTTTTAGGGCAAATGGGTATTCCCAGGTCAAACAGTTTGGTCAATTTGTGCAACAAGATAATTGAACCAAATTAGATTTCCTTCAATGGTTCGATTCAGATCATTGACCTAACCTCATAATTTTTTAAATCGAATAGAACCAATTTGTTTGGTTCAGTTGGTTTGGTTCTTCTGGTCAACCCATTTAATAAACACCCCTAATTCACTGGATAGTAAGTATTACTCTACCTTCTTGCTGCAACCATCAAATATCTAAATTCAAAAGGGTAATTACAAAAAATAACTTTAACATAAATAAATATAGAATATCATTCTTATGTAACATGTTGTTTCAAAACAATCTTATTTGTAAATATAGGTATATAAATGCCACTACAATTATTTACCTTCAAAAAATCTACCTGGAAGGGTATTTTGTGCATATTTTAAGTTGCCTGATGTCATCAATACCAGATATTGTAACTATCTTTAATTATAATTACATTAAACATGAAAGAACTATTTCAACTAAACAACCTTCTCACTCGCTCCTTCTATTAAGCACTGAGATGAAAGGCTAGGCAATCTCCTCATACATTATAAGAATCACAGCTACAACTCGAATGGTACTTCTCTTTTAGACCTTCATGAGTTTCTTTGTAAAAAAGTAATAAGGGTGATACAAAAAGTAATATATATATATACACTATAGATATATTATTATTTAAACAAAATAATAACATCGTATAGCTTTAAAATTTAGAGAAAATAATTATCAATCTCTATCATTGAGGGGCCTTATTTCCTAGTCCCGTCTAGAAAAGACATGCTAGGTAGTCTCTCCCTTATGGGGGACTTTAATTTTTGGTCAATGGGAGACAATTTTCGTCTGTTTACTGGCATACCTTTTTTTTTCGTTTTACTCTTTCATGTAACTAATACATTTCTTATCATCTTGTATGGATGGCCACTACATTCATACTTTAACTCATTTCTTTATCTAGTTTAACCAGTTTCCATGACTACTTTAACTTATAAGCTAACTTATAGGTATTACTTCTATTACTTGCAAGCTACCTTCTGCCACCAAACCTAACAATGTAGTATGATAGTAGATCTAGTTTTTCCTCGCTTTCTATGCAACGCCTTAGTTTTTGTTAATCACCCTTCTAACACTTTCTGCCAGAATGATAGAGGACCTCCTTCTCTTCCTCTGGTCGGCCAGAGGGAGAAAGTTCCTCGCCTGTTCTTCAAGTGGTACCTTCCAAAACAAAGAAATGAAAGAACAACACCCGATTAGCACTTCAAATGATGTAGTATCTACCCAACTTAAAATGATAGGAGAGCAACATAGGGGGTGTGAACTTGGGGTGTTGGGAAACCCTTGTGGGCGTGGAAGATAGGTGAGGGAAATATGCAACTATCTATGAATGAAAATTACATATCTAACATGTCTGTAAATGAAGGAAAGAGAGAGAGAAAGAGCCCCTAAGAGGGCGACTCTCTGGTTGTGGGGACGTTCTCTTTGGAGTGCAGCAGTGCTGGGATGTGAAGAGAGAGCCTCTGGTATCTAACCTCAGGCTTGGAGGAGAATGGGATGGTTTATAGGTAAGAGGGTGTCTATCTCACCTTGAGGGATAATGACCACAAAAATGGGATAAAGCCATGTAAATCTCTAAGATCAAAGTCCTAGAAGGCCTCTAGGGCCAGATAGAACCGAGCCTCAAACTTGGAGATCATCTTAAGGCCGTAAGATAGAGATAAGGCCGAGTGGATAAGAGAGAAAAGCTTACGTGACCTTGCCATGCAAACTCTTAACGTATCGTATCGTGGGACGGTGACAAGAGTTAACGCATCCAAGGGACTTGACGCGATAGTGGATGGACATAAACAGATATGCAGGACTAAGGCATCAAAGTGGTTTGCTGTGACAGCATTAAGGCATCCAAGGGGTATGACGCGACAAGTAATGGATGCATCCAATCGGACCGACGCGTTAAAGTTGAAGATCTGAAACCCTAACTAGTAGTGTGAACAAGGACTTTTTGGTAAAAATTGAACGAGATAGGATGGAATTCAGACATAATGGGCTCAAAATGGGCTGATAATGGGCTCAAGATAGCAACCAACTTGGGGTGCATTATAAGAACAAAAAATGTGGCTCGACTTATGGGCCAGAAATGGATGTCTACATCTTCTACTTTAACCGGTTTCCTCTTCTACTTTAACATGTTTCCTCTTCTATTTTAACAGATTCCTCTCTACTTTAAATGATTTCCTCTTCTTCTTTAATAGGTTTCCTCTTCTATTTTAACTGATTTCCTTGCCTACTTTAACACCTACAACTACTACTTAATTGACAACAACTACAACTTAGCAGAATATAACTACTACTTTAACACACTACAACTACTACTTAATAGACTGGACACTTTAACTGATTTTCTCTTCTTTTTTAATAGATCTCTTCTTCTTCTTTAACATGTTTCCTCTTCTACTTCAACTATTTTCCTCTTCTACTTTAATCAGTATCTTCATCTACTTTAACTGATTTTTCTTCTACTTTAATCAGTATCTTCGTCTATTTTAACTTGTTTCTCGTATACTTTAACTAGTTTTATCTTCTACTTTAACCGGTTTCCTCTTCTTCTTGAACAAGTTTCCTCTTCTACTTTAACTGATTTTTGCCTACTTTGACTGATAGCAATTGCTTGGTGAGAAAAACTATTAAAGTAGAAGAGGAAACTAGTTAAAGTAGAAGAGTAACTGATAATTTTAACTAGTTAAAGAAGAAGAGAAAGTTGCTTAAAGAAAAGGAGGAAACTAGTTAAAGAAGAAGATGAAATCGGTTAAAGAAGAATGTCAACATACCTAATGGTAAGTACTACTTGAACACACTATAACTACTATTTAACAAATAACAACTACGACTTTAACAAATTATAACTACTACTTTAACACACTACAAGTACTACTTTAACAGACACAGACACTTTACCTGATTTCCTCTTACGACTTTAACAGATTATAGGTACTATTGATTTAACACACTATAACTACCACTTTAACAGATGACATGCACTTTAACTAATTTTCTCATCCACTTTAACTGGTTTTCTTTTTTATTTTAACGGGTTTCCTCTTCTACCTTAACATGTTTCCTCTTATATTTTAACCAGTTTCCTCACCTACTTTAACCGATTTCTTCTTCTTATTTAACAGGTTTCCTCTTCCACTTTAATTGATTTCTTGTCGACTTTAACACACTACAACTACTACTTTAACAGACAACAACTACAACTTTAACAGACTATAAACTACTACTTTGACACACTACAACTACTACTTTAACAGACCAAACACTTTAATTAATTTCCCTTCTTTTTAATAGGTTTCCTCTTCTTCTTTAATTGATTTTTCTTCTACTTAACTAGTTTTCCTCTTCTACTTTAACCGTTATCTCATTTACTTTAACTGATTTCCTCTTCTACTTTAACCGATATCTTCATCTATTTTAATCAGTTTCATCATCTACTTTAACCAGATTCTTCTTCTA
>JACBKR010000979.1:0-47750 GCA_014218235.1 Colocasia esculenta
ACATCTAATATATTTCATGCGTAGGGTCTATGATTAAAATTTGCGCATGTTCTGACATCCGTGACTAATATTTCCGGTTTGAATCGTTCAGGGTCATATTAAGCATGATTAGTAAAAATGTTGTTTTTTGATGATTAGTATCATGTTTAGGTTCTGTTAAGTTTGTTTTAACACTGTTAAACTGTCATGATCATTTCTGTAATGTGAGATACATGTGTTTAAATCATGAGCACGTAAATGAGTCATTAAGTGTATGAAAATTTGTGTTAAATATGTGATCAATGGGAATAATGTGATTAAGTGAATATTATGCCGGAATTGACACCGCTACCATAGAAGGCCGTGGAGATGTACTGTAGAAAAGTCCCTATGGGATGGCTCAATGTGTATATGATATCCTATGGGAATCATGATGAAATCTTGGAGGTGGACAAGTACCACTGGTTAGGGTGGAGAGAGCTTCTCCTGATTCTACGCAGTTACCAAGATTTGTCACTATATTGCTTAGGTGACTGGTATGTGTATGTGTGTGATGTATCCTTCTTTATGGTGGCTCGTGTTTCCCAGCTAGCAAGCCCAGAGGGGGGGGGGGTGAATGGGATTCATAAGATATGATTATCTAAACCTGCCAACAAAAACGTTCACACAAAACACTACGTTTGACTGTTAGTGTTAGTAGTAAATAAAACAACAATCACAAACATGCAACCGCACTACATAAGGATTTTATCCTGGTTCGGACCTCCTCTCCACAGGAGTCCTACGTCTAGTTCCTGAGCAACAACTCAAGATTCCACTACCCAAGGGTACAATCCCCCTCAAGGACACTTACACATCCAGCCGCAGCTGGCCTTCTCTTCTTCACCTGAAGAGGAAAACAGCACCCTGGAACTCAGGTCTTCCTTCAATACGAAGGGAATAAAAACACTTGTTTCAACAGGTCCTCTCTTCACCACAGAAGAGGAACATCACAGGAATGAGAATAAAGGCAAAATGCCCCTAGACCTTGATGACCAGTCTGTCCCCATGTAATTTTAATTAATTACATATATATATATATATATATATATATTTGATGATTAACAAAACCAAACAAAAGTTTATCAATTATATCTAATGAATATTTCATAAGTCTTAAGTACAGGAAAAATATCAAGGTCAAACAAGCCAATAAAGGTATGCATTACATCTCTGAAGCCTTAATCTTTTCAACATGATATTTCTCTAAGTCCATATCGACTTCTATTGAAGGCCATAACGATTTCTTTATAAGCATATCGATTTCAATAGAATTATCATAATGATTTCCTTTCTGGCTGAAAAGTCATCTTGTTTCAAACAAATCGATGCCGTAACGATTCTATAACTGATCGCAACGATTTCCTTATAAGACTGAAAATTCATGTTATTTCAAAAAAGTCGATGTCACAATGACTCTATAAGTTACTGTAACGATTTCTTTAGAGCCCGTAACGACTTGCTCGTCACAACGACTCTATAAGTCACCGTAAAGATTTCCTTAGAGCCTGTAACGACTTGCTCGTCACAACGACTCTATAAGTCACCGTAATGATTTCCTTAGAGCCCGTAACGACTTGCTCGTCACAACGACTCTATAAGTTACCGTAACGATTTTTTAAAGCTCGTAACGACTTGCCTGTCGCAACGACTCTATAAGTTGTCGCAACGATTTCTTTAGAGCCCGTAACGACTTGCTCGTCACAACGACTCTATAAGTTACCGTAACGATGTCTTTAGAAACTCGTAACGACTTGCCTGTCATAACGACTCTATATGTTATCGCAACAATTCTTTAGAAAGTGCAACGACTTGCTTGTTGTAACGATTTCATAAGTTACCGTAACGACTTCTTTAGAACTCGCAACGACTTGCTTATTGTAACGACTTCATAAGTTACCATAACGATTTCTTTAGAGTTCATAACGACTTGATAAGTATTCATAACGATTTCTTTAGAATCACAACGACTTGCTTTGTATAATGATTTGTTAAGTATTTCACATCGATTTCTTCATAAACACAACAATTTGCTTTGTGCAACGATTCATTAAGTGTTCATGATATATCTTCTGTCACATAACGATTTGCTATGACTCATAACGATTTCATAAGTCATATAGTCATCGATTTCATATCTTGATATCTTATTCATCTTAAAAACGTTGACTAGTCAAAGTCCACGTAGACATCTCTCTGACGCTTTTGCATTTATGAGATCTGAACATATCTCTGCATGCATGCAGACCATATCGTGCCTACTCTGATTACATCCTTTAGACTTAAGCTATTTTGCACTACTATTTTCATGTCTATTGCTACTGACGTTGACTGACATCAGATACAGCTTAGCTGTCTGCTATTTGAGATTGACATTTGTGCAGACCTCTGAACTAGCTTCATAGTACAACGTTAACAAATAGAAGCCAATGGATATTTCTGAAGATCTATCTCTTTGCGTGCTCAAGTGATCAAAAGACTGTTGACTGGAAGCTTCCAAGACTCCAAATGTCATTCAGTCTAACAACTACTCAAAAGAGAGACAACGGACACTTCAATGTCTACATTTCAAATTGAAGATATAAATTCAAGTCAGAAGAGCAGAAAATATATACATCGCACATTCAAGCATTCAATTCTTTTGAAGAAAGTCCAGAGCCAAGAACCTTCATTCCACTTAGCTTTTGCTCTTTTGCTCTCCACTAGTTTGTGAAAATCTTGAGTGAGCCTGTATAGTTATGAGAGTGTGCCTTGTTTAAATCTCTTTGCTCTCAGTTCTAGTTGCTTCAGATCCTTGCTTATCAAGAGCTTGATCTAGGGGCTTGAATTTCATTCACTCTCTTTGTGTTGTTCCCTTCGGGTGTGGAAGACCTGGTGGTATCCAGGGTGTTGTTCCCTTCTATTGTGAAGGAAGACCTGGTGTGGTATCTAGGGTGTTGTTCCCTTTGGTTGTGAAGGAAGACCTGGTGTGGTATCCAAGGTGTTGTTCCCTTCGGTTGTGAAGGAAGACCTGGTGTGGTATCCAGGGTGTTGTTCCCTTCAGGTGTGAAGGAAGACTAGCTGAGCTGGGTGTTGTAGCGTCATTAGGGGGACTGTACCCTAGTTAGTGAAATCCTGAGTTGTTGCTCAGGACTGGACGTAGGACTCCTAAGGAAAGGTGGTCCGAACCAGGATAAACCTTGTGTTGTGTGATTGTCTTCTTTGTGTGTTTGTTATTTAAACTAACTGTCACTAACCTACTTCGAAGAATGTTTGTGTGAATGTTTTTAGTTATAGGTATCTTCTAGATTAATTTTTAAAGACCCATTCACCCCCCCTTTGGGCTCGTCAACTGGGCAACAAGTGGTATCAGAGCTAGTATCTTCGACAAAGAAAGGATCCAACGATCTGAAGAGTAAAGATCCATGGCAGCCGAAGGTAACTTTGAAGGTCAGTCTGTCAGCTGACCCCCTCTCTTCGATGGTGAAGATTATCCTTACTGGAAGACCAGAATGGAATACTTTCTACAAGGGCACGACTATCAAATTTGGTCCATAGTAGAAGAAGGTGATCTGTTAGTCACAAATGATAAAGCACAATGGACAGATGATGACAGGAAGAAGATTTCCCTGAATTGCAAAGCAAAGAGCATCCTATGCTGTGCTCTAAGTAAGAAGGAATTCAACAGAGTTTCAGCCTGCAAATCCTCAATGGAAATGTGGGAAAAGCTCAGGATTACTTATGAAGGCACAGACAAAGTAAAGGAAACAAGAATCGACATTCTTGTCACTCAATATGAAAGATTTCAGATGCAGTCAAGTGAGTCCATAACTCAAATGTTCAGCCGGTTCACTGACATCACAAATGGACTAGCTAGTCTGGGGAAAACCTATGAGATTGGAGACATGGTGAGGAAGATACTTAGATCCTTACCGTCCTCATGGACCCCAAAGGTCACAGCAATAGAAGAAGCTAATGACCTGAAGAGAATGTTTGTAGAAAAGCTCATTGGGTCCCTCATGGCCCATGAGATCAACATGGAAAGGCTAGAGAGTCCTCTAGCAGAAAGAAGTACTCCAACGCCTTAAAAGCTGAAGAAGATTCACCAGAAGCAAGTCCAGCTGAAAGCGAAAGTGATGCAGACAGCGAAATGAGGAAGCTATGCTATCTAAAAAATTACAGTGAATTTTGGCTAAGAAGAAGAAATTCCAATCTGGAAGAAGGCACTTCAAAGGAACAAGGAATTCAAGAAGCCAGATGGAAAAGAAATAAAGAAAGGAGAACCATCTGCTATGAATGTAAGAAGCCAGGACACATTAAAACTGAGTGTCCAAAGTTAAAGAAGTCGGACTTCAGGAAGAAGGACAGTTCCAAGAAGTTCAGAATGTACAAGAAGAAGGCGATGGCAGCAGCATGGGAAAACAGTAGTGACTCAGACAGTGAGTCAAGTTCCTGTAGTGATGATGAAAAGGCTAACTTGGCCTCCATGGCAAATACTGAAGATAAGGTAACTTTTGACTCCTCTTTTGATTCATGCAATGATTCAGATTCTGATAGCTTAGAAGAGGCTTTCAACGAACTATATGAAAAATATAAAGAAGTAACCAAATTATTAAAAGTGAGCAAGAAAAACATAGTCTACATAGAAAATACAAACTCAGATCTAAAATCAGAAAATGAACAATTAGAAAGTCAAATAACTGAACTTAAAAGAAGAAATGAACTGTTATGTGAAGACCTAAGAGCTAAGAATGAACAAATAACTAAATTAGAGAAACAAGTAAGTTCAGATGAACTGAACACTGAAATCAAAACACTAACAGAAGAAAATATATAATTATCTAGCACATTAGAAAAATTCACTAATGGTAAATACTCCCTCATATTAAAAGGTGCTAGAAGATCAGGTAAGAAGAAAAATGGATTAGGATATACACCCACAGATAATGAAGAAACCATAATTTATCCTAAAACATATCCACACCAAAATTTGTACCTGAACAAGATACAACATACAAAGCTGATTTCAGATATATAGAAAAAGTAACCAAATTATCCTGCTGTAGTCACTGTAACAAGTTAGGACACATCATAACGACATGCCCAACAAGACATAAGAAATGGATAATAAAAGGCAAAATAAATGATACTAACCCATCAGGACCCAAAAGAATTTGGGTACCTAAAACTTGATATTTTATTTCAGGACATCTCTCGAGCATCCAAATGGTATTTGGATAGCGGGTGCTCAAGACACATGTCAAGAAACCAGAAGTTATTCTCTCATCTCCAAGCTGAAGAAGGAACAGTTACTTATGGAGATAATGGGAAAGGAACCGTGATAGGCAGTGGCTCTGTGAATAACAAGGAAAAACAGTCATAGAAGATGTGCTATTAGTCAGGGATTGAAGCACAATCTCATTAGCATTAGCCAGCTGTGTGACAGAGGCCATCAGATCAAGTTTCAAGAGTCGAAGTGCAGCATACTGAAAGATGGAGCAGTCATCTTTGAAGCTAATAGAGAAAAGAATTTGTATATGCTCTACCTTGAAGAACTCAAGGTTCAAAATGTTTGCCTGTCAGCAATTAAAGATAAATCTACAGAATTATGGCACAAACGTCTTGGACATTGCAGCATAGATGGCATGAGAAAACTGCTGAATAAGAATCTTGTGGAAGGTCTACCTAAGGTTAGTACAAAATTGGATGGTGTATGTAAACCTTGTGCTACGGGAAAGCACACCAAAGGCTCCTTCAAGTCAAAGACGGTGGTGACCACCTCAAAACCTTAGAGCTCCTTCATATGGATCTATTTGGGCCAATGAGGACTACCAGTCTTGGAGGAAAGAATTTTGATTTGTCATAGTGGATGACTACTCAAGATTCACATGGGTATCATTCCTAGAGCATAAAGATGATACTTTTGAAAACTTTGTTAGTTTCAGCAAGAAGGTCCAGAAAGATCAAAAGTTCAGCATTGTGTCTATTCGATCAGATCATGGTGGTGAATTTCAAAATGAAAAGTTTGCTAGATTTTGTGATGATCAGGGAATTGAGCATAATTTCTCAGCACCAAGGACACCACAACAAATGGTATTACTGAGAGGAAGAACAGAACCCTATTGGATATGGCAATAACTATGCTCTCAGAATATGATCTGCCAAGATATTTTTGGGCTGATGCAGTCAACACAGCAAGCTACATTATCAATCGAGTAATGATCAGGCCAATCCTGAAAATACTGCATATGAACTATTCAAAGGGAAGAAGCTAAAGATCAGCCACTTCAGGAGTTTTGGATGTTCTTGCTTCATTCACAACAATGAAAAAAGGGACATTGGTAAGTTGGATGCAAAATCAGATGAAGGCATCTTTATGGGGTACACCACTAAACCCAAAGGCTATAGAGTATTTAACAAACGTACTTTATTGATTGAACATTCTGTACATATTATTTTTGATGAAACTAACCCTTCCTTGAGAAAGGAAGTAGATAGTGACAATGATGATGCAGATGAACTGTCCAAGAAACTAAAAGGTACATCAATTGAGGACAAGGATGATCCACCTCTGGAATAATTGCAACAAGAAGAAGTTACTCATGATGTTGGGTTGAGTGTGAATATAATACATTTCTCCTCACATTTTGATGATGACAAGTTGTGATTTTAATGCATAACCATTAGAACATGTGAAATACATCACACCTGAAATTACAATATTCAATAGCATGTTTCCAAGAACATTTATCATTTATATTCATGATAATAATTTATCTAATGATTTATGTGTTTATTTTCTCAGGGACAAACATTTCTTGCAAAGGTAGTGTCGACACAACCATCAATGGTGTTGACACCATGGTTTAGAGCAAAGGCAGAAATGTGAAGAAAAGATCAACTAGTGTCGACACTAGTCCAGGGCAGGTCGACACTAGAGAGCCTTCCCGAAGGTCTGTTGTTCAGATAGCAAAGTAGGTCGACACCAAATGCAGGCAGGTCGACACTAGATGGCTCTCCAGAAGGCCTGTTTTTCAGATGGCCAAAGCAGGTCGACACGAGATGAGATCAAGTCGACACTAGAGAGCCTTCCCAGAAGGCATGTTTTGTAGTCTGGGACATGGTGTCGACACTGAATCATCTCAGGTCGACACTAGAGACCTCTCCCAGGGAATTGAGTTGCCAGTCTGGGACAGTGTGTCGACACACCTCAAGGGCAGGTCGACACCTCCGAAATCTCTGTGACTTAGACTTCCTCCTGGACACGTGGCACCCTTGGGAGATGATGGATCAATCTTGGATCTTGTGCCCACATACCCCAAGGGTATCTTTGGGATATTTAGGGTATAAATACCCTCCTTTTGGGCATCCATCCGAGAAGAACCTTCTTAGAGCCTCCAGAAACTGGTTGTTGGCGGCAAGAAGAGTTCATCTCCCTGCTCCTGCTTTCGTGGTGCCTCCTGAAGCTATTTCTCATCTGTTCAAGTGTGAGAAGTGAAGATTGATCGTTGAAGAAGCATCTCAAGGAGGTAGAGCAAGTAGAAGCCGACTTTTGTGGAGAATTCAGGAAGATCCTCAAGATCAGATTGCAGAGCATCGTCCAGGAGCTTCCAGAGATCAAAGCACTTCACAATTCGATCTTCTACAAGGGAGTACATCTGAAGAGAAAAGCTATCAGTACAATTCTCATTCCATTTTCTCTTCTGAGTAATTCTGAGATTGTGCATGGGTTGTTGCATAATTCTCATGAATTCACTCTTGTTGGACTAGATCAGTTGCTAGAGGATCTGAGTCTTGTGCTCTTTCTAGCAAGTTGTTTGTGAGCCGTCGAGCTCAGTGGTTCTTGAGTCGTCGTACTCAAGGTGTTTGTTGAGCAGTCTTGCTCAGGGTCTAGAGTAGTCTTGCTCTAGAAGTCATGTGAGTTGTAAACTCAAGGGTTGGAGTTGTCAGGCTCCAGTGGATGTGTTGTTACCCAGGTTGGTTAGTGAATCCTCACTGTGTGAGGGGTGGATGCAGGAATCACATAGGTGATTCCGAACCACCTAAAAATCTCTGTGCATTGATCTGATTGTGGTTTGAACTTATCCTTCGTTAGATGCATGCATAGGATCGTTTAATTTCATCTAATCAATCTGTTCACACACACTTCGTTTGCATAACTCACTCAATTTATATTCAGATCTGTGAAATCTGTTTTTCAATTCGCCTCTGATTCAAGAGTTGTTAAAATTGGTTAAGATTCTGCATTAGTAGGCCTAGATCTATTCAACCCCCCTTCTAGATCTTGTCCTCATCTTTTATCGATCCTTCAATTGGTATTAGAGCGAGTTTACAGTTGATCTGATTTGATCTGAGTAGTTTCTGAGTGTTCTGTGTGCTTGATTGTTTACTTGTTTGTTTTGCTAAGTGTCTCCTTCTTTGCATCATCATTTTAATCAAATGTTTCCAGAGGATTCATAGCTGAGGGCCATTCCATTAATAGGACACCATTCTTTAATGGAACGGACTATTCTTATTGGAAAAATAGTATGCAAGTGTTTCTTAGAGCCCAAAATTATGAAATCTGGAAAGTAGTGGAAGTAGGTCCCTATGAGAACCAGGGAGAGGAAGAAACCTGGACTAGGGAACAGATAAGAAGAGCTACATTGAATTACAGTGCCATGAATATGATTCAATGTGCTGTTCACCCCAAGAGTACTCAAGAATCTCAATGTGCAAATCTGCCAAAGAGATGTGGGATAAACTTGAGTTACTCTATGAGGGAACATCTCAGGTTAAAGAACCAAGGATATCATACTTGTCTCAGAATATGAATTGTTCATGATGAAGTCTAATGAGACAATCTATGAAATGTTTGCCAGGTTCATGATCGTAGTCAATGGACTAAAGGCCTTAGGTAAGGACTATACTGATGCTGACTTGGTAAGAAAAATTCTACGTTCTCTCTCTTCAATTTGGCACACAAAAGCCACTGTCATTGAAGATTCTAAAGATCTGTCCAAAATCTCTTGGATAATTGATAGGATCTTTAATGACATATGAAATCAATTTAAAGACAATGAAGAACATATAATCAAAACCAAGCCAATAGCTTTAAAGGCCTCATCTAGTAACAAAGACAAGAGTTAGGATAAAACTAGTTTTGATGAGTCTGAGTCAAATGAGGATGAGATTGCCCTTATGACCAGGCAATTCAGAAAAAACTTGAAGTATAGAAAAGGAAAAATGTCTGGCAAAAAGAAATATTCATCAGGAAAAAGAAACACTTCCTTTTCTAATGCTAATTTTAACAAGAATAAAAAATCTGACGAAACTTTCATATGTTACAGGTGCAACAAGCCGGACATATGAAGGGAGAATGTCCTGAAAACAAGAAGGAGAAGCACAAGAACTTCACAAGTTCAAGAAGCCAAAGGCCATGGTAGCCACTTGGTTTGATGAGGACTCAAGTAAAAAAAAAGAAGAAGAAAAATCCTCAAGCTCGGAAAGTGAGGAGATCTGCTTCATGCCCAATAGCTCAGATGGAAAGGTAAGCACATCTTTCGAAGATTTTTCAGTTGAAGATTGGCAAGATGCTATGCAGAACTTGTTGAAAATATACTGAAATGAGGAAAGAAAATAAGCATCTCAAAAAAAATTGAAAACATTTATCATAACCAATCTTCAAACAAAAGAATTTGTGAACTAAAAATGAAGTAATGGATTGAATGAAGAAAAAGAAAATCTTCTGAAGTTGATTGATGAACTCAGCTAGCCTCTCAAAAGGCCACCCAGGAATTCAAAGAATTATCTGAAAAGCTGAAAAGGAAACCCAAGATAAACAACAGAAGATTGAAGAAATCAAAATCTTGAAAAACAACTACAAGAAAAGGATAAGTTATTGAAACATTCACAATGGTAAAGATAATCTGGAGGCCATGTTGGGAGCAAAAATGAGTTCAATTTCTCATGGATTGGGATTTAACAAACAGAAACCTAAGAAAGATAAATCTGGTGAGAAGAAGGATAAAACCCATTAATTAAATTTGTCAAAGGTCCTAGTCTTGAGAACACAAAATCAACAAACATCAAGCAAAACTCCAAAAATTCCAAAAACTCATAAACAAAGCAAGTCAACTAGGTCGACACAGTCACCTGACAGGTCGACACCAGTCCACAAGAAGAAGGATTATGTGGTTGTTGTGTCGACACCAGACAAGGTGAGGTCGACCTGCTCAACACCAACCAAGACAATCAATAAAATAAAAAATTCAAATAAAAATTTGAAAAATCAGAAAAAGTCAAAGGAAGTCATTCATGAAAAACCTTGGATCTCCAAGACAAGATATCAAGCTGATTGGAACCAATGGCATTACAACCCATGTTGGTATCATCCCCAATTCTTCTATCCAAATTTTCTGATGTACCAACAAAATCCTTGGATTCCACCTCCTCATCTAAACTCTAAAGTTCAAATTAAAACTTCCCATCCTACCAAAAATAAAAACACTGGTGTTTTCATCCCAAAAGGAAAGAAGAAAGTAAAAAGACATAGAACACCACTGTAATAAAACAAAAATAAAAAACAAGTCAAATTTGGATGAGAAAAGATTTGATAATGTTGTCCAAACTTTCTGATGGTCCCAACTCTGTTTGGGTACCAAATCTTCTCTCCACTAATTGTTTTTACAGGAAGGTCGTGCACCCAATTCAAATGTGTGGTTCCTTGACAGTGGGTGTTCACGACATATGACTGGAGATAGAGCTAAATTTTCTTTCCTGCTAGAGAAGGAGGGAGGTTCATTAACATTTGGAGGTAAAAATAAAGGAAAGATCATTGGATCTGGAAAGGTTGGTCAAACTTCCTCAAACTCTGTTGATAGTGTTTTATTGTTGATGGTCTTGATTACAATCTGCTAAGTATTAGCCAACTATGTGACAAAGGTCACAAAGTTGTGTTTGAATCCAATTTCTGTAAGATCATTGATTCATCAACTGATAAAATAAAATTTTGTGGAAAAAGGGAAAACATGTTTACATGATCAACCTTAATAAAAACTTTTCTGAAAATCTTTGCTTTGTTGCTAATAAAGATGAAATGCATGGACTTGGCACAAAAGACTTGGCCATGCAAGTTTCAGAACTTTGAATAATTTGTTAAGGCTAAACTTGGTTAAGGTTCTTCCTGAATCTTTCTCTAACATTGAAAATCAAGTTTGTGGGATTTGTGCCCAGGAAAAACAACTAGGAAATCTTTTAAGAACTTCAATGAGGTACTCACATCTAGGCCACTAGAACTACTTCACATAGACCTTTTTGGCCCAACAAGGGTTCTAAGTCTAAGTGGCAAGAGATATGGGTTTGTAATCATTGATGATTTTACTGATTTACTTGGGTTATCTTCTTGTCCCACAAAAGTGATACTTGCCTTGAGTTCAGGAAATTCTGCACCACTGCCCTAACAAACTTTTCATATAAAATCAAAAATATTTTGACTGATCATGGGGGTGAATTTGAAAACCAATCCTTTTCTGATTTATGCGCTGAACTTCAAATATTTCACAAGTTTTCTTCACCAAGAACTCCAGAACAAAATGGAGTTGTGGAAAGAAAGAATAGAACTCTTGTGGAAATGGCTAGATCTATGCTCTTAGAAAGTAATTTACCCAAATCCTTCTGGGCTGAAGCTGTAAATACAACAAATCACATTCTGAATAGAGCCTTGATCAGACCAAAAATCAGAAAAACCCCCTATGAGTTATTGAAAAACAAAAAGCCAATTGTTTTCTTACTTCAAAATATTTGGGTGCAAATGTTATGTACACAACATAATAAAGAAAATCTTGAGAAGTTTGATGCTACGAGTCAGGAAGCCATCTTCCTTGGTTATTCAGAAGTGTCAAGAGCTTTCAAGTGTACATTCTCAAAAACAAAAATGTTGAAGAATCTCCACACATTATTTTTGATGAAAATTCCTTTTCAACTAACAATTCTAAATCTTGCAGGAAAATTCATGACAGTGAAGAGGATGATTTCATTGTGGACTCTTCACCAACTGTTGAGGAGCTTGAAGACATTGGTGAGAACTTGAACGTCAATTCACCATCTTCAAGTGGATCAGGTAACATTGCTCCAGATTTAAGTACCCCTCAACAGGTAATTTCTAAACATCGAATTTTGAGAGATCACCCATTAGATAATGTATTGGCAATTTGCATGATAGAGTTAGGACTAGATCATCATTCTTGCATGATATTGAAGAACCCACTAGCTCTAATTTCCCAAATTGACTAAAGTCAATTGATGAAGCTTTATCAAGTTCTGATTGGATTAATGCCATGCGTGATGAACTTCATCAATTTGAAAGAAACCAAGTATGAGAATTAGTACCTAGACCTAGTGACCAAATAGTCATTGGCACTAGATGGGTCTTCAGAAATAAACTGAATGAATCTGGTCATGTCATAAGAAATAAAGCTAGGCTAGTTGCAAAGGGGTACAATCAAGAGTTTGGAATTGACTTGGAAGAATCATATGCCCCTGTAGCTAGACTAGAAGCAGTTAGGATTTTCCTTGCTTTTGCATCCTCCATGAAATTCAAAGTTTATCAAATGGATGTTAAAAGTGCATTTTTAAATGGATATATGAAGGAAAATATTTTTGTTGAGCAACCTCCTGGATTTGAAAATGAAAAACATCCTAACCCTGTTTTCAAGCTTCATAAGGCTCTCTATGGTCTTAAACAAGCTCCAAGAGCTTGGTATGACCATTTGAGTTCCTTTTTGCTTGAAAAAGGATATTCTAGAGGAAATGTTGATCAAACTTTGTTCACAAAAACAATCAATAAACAAATATTCACACAACAGTCAATAAACATAATACTATTTGGATCAACCAATAAAGGCCTGTGTAATGAATTTTCAAATCAAATGAAAAATGAATTTGAAATGAGTTTAATGGGAGATCTAAAGTTTTTCTTGGGATTGCAGGTTAACCAAACACATGAGGGAATCTTCATCATTCAAACCAAGTATGTGAAAGAACTTTAAAAGGTTTGACTTTCAGAACCTCAAGCACTCAAACACACCATTGCCATTAATGCTAAGCTAGAAGAAGACTCTCATGGTAGTCAGTAGACCCAAAGATCTACAGAGGTATGATTGGTTCTCTACTTTATCTTACAACTTCTAGTCTTGATATTTAGTTTAGTGTGTGTTTGTGTGCTAGATTTCAATCTAATCCTAATGAAAGTCACATGTTAGCTGTTAAAAGGATTTTTAAATATCTTGTTGGAACATGTGATTTAGGAATTTGGTATCCTGCTAATTGCAAGTTAGATTTGATTTCCTATTGTGATGCTGACTATGCTGGTGTAAATTAGATAGACAAGTACAAGTGGCTTGTGTTTGTACTTAGGTGGGTGCCTAATCTCTTGGGCTTCTAAGAAGCAACATTCAGTTGCTCTGTCCACTGCAGAGGCTGAGTATGTTGCAGCAGGTAGATGTGAACTCAAATTCTTTGGGTGAAACATCAACTTATTGATTACAACCAAGAGTTAGGTTGTGTTCCCATCCTTTCTGATAACACAAGTGCAATAAATCTGTCTAAAAACCCCATTCAGCATTCCAGAACCAAGCATATTAAAATTAGGCATCATTCTTAAGAGATGAGGTAGCCAAGAAATCATTTGAACTCCACTTCATAGAAACTGAAAAACAAATTGTTGACATCTTCACAAAACCCCTTCCTGACAGTAGATTCTCATCTTAAGGAGAGAACTTGGTCTTTGTAAATGTCCATTGGGAATGGGTTGAGTGTTAGGCATCTTCTGAGGGGGAGTTCTTTGCATCATCATATTCATTTGCTTCCTTGATTCATATTGATCATATCTCTCTCTATTTCACTTATATTTCTTTTAGACAATGAACTCTTCAACTCACATTGTATTGAACTTCTTGGTATATCAATTGGTGATTTGAAGAAGGACAAGTTCTGCTTGTCTGGACACTTTCACTATGTGAGAGTATGTGTCTCCGCCAAGTACCAAGAAATGAAAATGCAATTATTGAGGGGGAGCTTTTATTGTTTAAAGAGAATCTTTCCTAATTTCAAAAACTTGCATATCTTTATTCTGATGAAAGTGGTTGAAATCCTCATCTCAGGGAGAGCTAGAGAATTCACAAGTCATATCTTTTGAAAATTCACAACTTTTCTTGCATTACATCAATTTCCTTGCATGATGTCCTCATTCAGGTGTCTAGAGTCTCAAAATGATCCTTTGAGTGATCTACTATATTCATTTGTCAACTCTCACCTATATTCTTCAAAACTATAGAAATTCATATTTCTTTCAAAGACTGAAGGACTATGTGTGCCTTGAATCTAAACATGTTTTGTTTGCAATTGATGTTGGATATAGATTATGTCTTTTTATAAAAATCTCCAAAATTTGTCAATTCAACAGAGCAATGGCATATGTGCTAAGAAACTACACACCTTCACAATGAATGAAGTGCCATGTATGTCATGAGGCACTAATGCTATCTCTGTTCAAAGGAGTTCAAAAACAAAAATAAATGAAAAGCAAAATAAATATGTCCTATTCCTTTTTGATGATGACTGAGTAACTGGAAATATTGGCGTCTAAAAAACGTATATTTTCATGTCAAAAGGTCATCATTTACCCCTTTGAGACTTGACAATGGATAAATCTTTAGTATCTAGGGACTATAGTGTGTGAAAAGCATTTTCTTGAGTGAACAAGATGTATCTCATTTGATAGTTTGTTTCAAAAACAAAAATGTTTATATCTTTGGAGAAATGTTTTAAAAGAATCATTCTTATCCATCATCAAGTTGTCTAAAAAGGTTGTTTATTTTCAACACACTTGATTTCAGTCTAAACGATTTTTTTTATTTCTTTGGACTTGAAGAATATGGTAGTGTGTAGTTGATTGTTAAATGTATTATATCCTCAAATTATCATTTTAATGACTCAAGTCACTGAATGCTCATATCCTGTTGGATATTGTGTAAAACTTGAATTGTGTTGAATTTTTGTAAAATTTAACAAATGAATTTTTTAGTCTCTTAAATATCCTTGAAATGATTATTCCACCTATTGCTTATCATTATAAAGATGTCCCAAAAATCACATAATTGTTCCATACTCAAATCTAAATTTTCATCATGCCAGGTCGACACTACTCCATCTAGTGTCGACACACTTTCACTCAGGTCGACACTCACCTCCTCTAGTGTCGACACTGACTCCCCTGCCAGACTCATTTAAGTCGTGGGCTCCGGTTAAGCGTTTGATGTTCCTACGGGGTAGAGTATCCTAAAACCCCCTTTTCTTCTCCAGGTCGACCCGACAGTCAGCTTCTTCCTGGAATCCGACAGTTTTGGAATCCGTCTCCTCCTTCTCTCCTCCATCCCTTCCCTGTTCTTCCTCTCTCATTCCTCTCTCTCCATCGTCCCCTATTTCCTATTCCATGGCACCAAAGCAGTTCACTCACCGTGGAGCAAAATCAAGGGCTACGGAAAGGCCCAATCCGGCGGATGAGGTTCCTCCTACTGAGAGGAGAACCAAGAGACGCCATGATCCTACAGAGCAGCCAGGATCTTCATCTTCTAAGAGAGGTAGGGCATCCTCTTCTGGTCCAGGTCGACGGTCTGTGTACCCTAGAAGGAAAATCTTGGATTCCTCTCCTGAACCCTCTGAGAAGTCCACATCTTCATCTTCATCCTCAAAATCTTCCCAGCCCTCTAAGAGACCTCCTTCCACACCCCTAAGTGCAAAGAAGACCATCTTAAAACCCAGGGCAGTAGACTTGGATGACAGTGAGCTAATTGCTGCTTTTCCTGAGGTTATAATTTCTTCAAATTCCAGTCTTGGCAATCCTTTATCTCAGATTTTCGCATCATATACCGTAGACTTGTCCAGGAATTCTATCAGAATTTGGAATGCACTGATGAGGGATACAAGTCAAAGGTCAAAGGGATTGTGATAGACGTGTCTACAAACATAGCAGCTACCATTTTCAAAATTCCAGATGAAGGAGAAGACTACCACAACTTTGAATTTGACCTTCATGAAGCCTACACCATCATGACTAGATTGTAGGCAGATGAGTCTGATCCTAAGCAAACCCATGTTACCAAATTCAACACCAACACTTTTCCACCTGTGTTGAGGCTTACCCATCACATGCTCACTACCATCATCATACCCCAAGGTGGTGGGAGGGACAGACTCACTGATATTCAAAGGTTTGTGCTATATTGTATGAGCAAGGACATCAAGATAAACCTCCATGTCATCATGTACCAGATCATTCTGAGACCACTAGGGCAGATTTGCATAGATCACTTCCATATGCAGCTCATTTGACTCAAGTGTTTAAACACTTTGGTGTGTCTCTTGAAAATGAAAAGTCTGAGAAAATTCCTAAGTCCAACATCTATTGCTTTAAGCATGTTCAAAAATTCATGGGCTTTAGGATTGTGGGTGATCAAGTGAGGAGAGGGCTAGCTGCAGTAGAGGCTCCTGTGCTCCAAGAGGAACAGCCTCCAGTGCAAGAGGATTAGCCTCTAGCTCCAGAGGATCAGCCTCAAGTACATGAGGACCAGCCTCCCATAAATGAGGATCAACCTCTTGTGGCAGCTCAAGTTGATGAACCATTCATTGCCCCTCATTCACCTCAACTTCAACCCTCCTCCTCCATGAACCTTGAAACTGAAATCCCATCCTTTTCTCCACCACCCCCAGTGCATGCATCATCCTCCTTTGGTGGACCTTCTGTTCCACCAGAGCTATACACTTTCTTGAATGACAAGTTTGATGCTTTGAACACCTCTATTCAATCCATGTCAGAAAATTTTGAATTGAGGATTCAGAGGTTGGAGTATTCTGTGTCTGCCAGGTTCATTGAACAGAAAGCAGCCTCAGACCATGCCACCCAAATATTTAACAGGCTCATTGGCACCTTGGCTGATGCTTCAGTGGACCTCAAAGAACATCAAGAGAAGTTGGAGACAGTCCTTAAGGGAATTTTGGCAAATTCCCAAGCTGATGTCTTCAACACAAAGGAGACACTTTCTCAGATAAGCAAAATAAGACTATCCTTTGCACACTTGGTGGATGGCTTGGAGAGCATGAAGAATCTTTCTGCTCACATTGATGAAGAGATGTCTGCACTCAAGAGGGAATTCAAAGTTTTGAATAGGCCTGGTTGGTCAACTGGATCTTCTTCCTCTTCACAGCCAGTGTCCAATGAGTTCAGTGCACTTCAAGCTTCAATGTTAGAGAACTCAGAGAGGATGGAGCATCTTCTGCATACAAGACTCTCAACTATCCAAGCTCAAATGAAGTTTAGTCTAACTTCAATGGAAAAGAGGCTAACGGATATTGAGACCAAATGTTTACCCATTCCTCCTCCTCCTCCTCCCCAATAATGTAATTTCTTTTGATGATGTCAAAGGGGAGAAGATAGCAAGATTGTAATGCTCACATCTTTAATGAAATGAATAGAAATATGTGTGCCTTCAATGTGTCTGAAAAATGTTTTGAATCAATGTGAATGTCAATCTTTTGTTTTGAATCAATGTGAATGTAAATTTTGAATGAATGTGAATGTGATGAATGCTTGTCAAGCTGCTTGACCTTTGTGTGAGGATAGCTTATCTTTAGTAACATTGTGTATTTCATGTGTGCTACTTTCAAATGTCACTAAAAAATGTTCAAAGGTCCTTGACAAGTATAAATAAAAGGAAATGAAAATGCTTAAAATCACATTTCATTGAAACTCTCTACTTCCATATGAATTTAATGTTGCCATCATCAAAAAGGGGGAGATTGTTGGGTTGAGTGTGAATATAATACATTTCTCCTCACATTTTGATGATGACAAGTTGTGATTTTAATGCATAACCATTGGAACATGTGAAATACATCACACCTGAAATTACAATATTCAAAAAGCATGTTTCCAAGCACATTTATCATTTATATTCATGATAATATATTTATCTAATGATTTATGTGTTTATTTTCTCAGGGACAAACATTTCTTGCAAAGGTAGTGTCGACACAACCATCAATAGTGTCGACCAATGGTTCAGAGCAAAGGCAGAAATGTGAAGAAAAGATCAACTAGTGTCGACACTAGTCCAGGGCAGGTCGACACTAGAGAGCCTTCCAGAAGGTCTGTGTTCAGATAGCCAAAGCAGGTCGACACCAAATGCAGGCAGGTCGACACTAGATGGCTCTCCCAGAAGGCCTGTTTTTTAGATGGCCAAAGTAGGTCGACACGAGATGAGATCAGGTCGACACTAGAGAGCCTTCCCAGAAGGCCTGTTTTACAGTCTGGGACATGGTGTCGACACTGAATCATCTCAGGTCGACACTAGAGACCTCTCCCAGGGAATTGAGTTGCCAGTCTGGGATAGTGTGTCGACTCACCTCAAGGGCAGGTCGACACACTCCGGAATCTCTGTGACTTAAACTTCCTCCTGGACACGTGGCATCCTTGGGAGATGATGGATCAATCTTGGATCTTGTGCCCACGTACCCCAAGGGTATCTTTGGGATATTTAGGGTATAAATACCCTCCTTTTGGGCATCCATCTGAGAAGAACCTTCTCAGAGCCTCCAGAAACTGGTTGTTGGCGGCAAGAAGAGTTCATCTCCCTGCTCCTACTTTCGTGGTGCCTCCTGAAGCTATTTCTCATCTGTTCAAGTGTGAGAAGTGAAGATTGATCGTTGAAGAAGCATCTCACGGAGGCAGAGCAAGTAGAAGCCGACTTCTGTGGAGAATTCAGAAAGATCCTCAAGATCAGATTGCAGAGCATCGTCCAGGAACTTCCAGAGATCAAAGCACTTCACAATTCGATCTTCTACAAGGGAGTGCATCTGAAGAGAAAAGCTATCAATACAATTCTCATTCCATTTTCTCTTCTAAGTAATTCGGAAATTCTGCATGGGTTTTGCATAAGTCTCATGAATTCACTCTTGTTGGACTAGATCCGTTGCTAGAGGATCTGAGTCTTATGCTCTTTCTAGCAAGTTGTTTGTGAGCCGTAGAGCTCAGTGGTTCTTGAGTCATCGTACTCAAGGTGTTTGTTTAGCAGTCTTGCTCAGGGTCTAGAGTAGTCTTGCTCTAGAAGTCGTGTGAGTTGTAAACTCAAGGGTTGGAGTTGTCAGGCTCCAGTGGGTGTGTTGTTACCCAGGTTGGTTAGAGAATCCTCACTGTGTGAGGGGTGGATGTAGGAATCACATGGGTGATTTCCGAACCACCTAAAAATCTCTGTGCATTGATATGATTGTGGTTTGAACTTATCCTTCGTTAGATGCATGCATATGATCGTTTAATTTCATCTAATCAATCTGCTCACACACACTTCATTTGCACAACTCACTCAATTTATCTTCAGATCTGTGAAATCTGTTTTCAATTCGCCTCTGATTCAAGAGTTGTTAAAATTGGTTAAGCTTCTGCATTAGTAGGCCTAGATCTATTCAACCCCCCTTCTAGATCTTGTCCTCATCTTTTATCGATCATTCACATGAAAACTGTAACGTTGCGCGTTTTCCGGATCCCTGTGGATCCAGGTTTAGCGGGTTTGGTGGCCAATGTGAGGCCCATTAGTGTTGTGTGTTTCTTACTAGATCCTTACCGGTTTTGGTTTAGGTCCGTGTTGGTGTTCAGCTTGCTGGACACCAGTAGTGTGTTGGCGTCCATCGATGAGGACGTCGACTGTTGAACTTGGCGTCGAGCTTTGAGGACGTCTAGTTGTGGCGGTCTGGTTAAATGGCCCAAGGGTTGACGTTAACCTGACATGCCTGTGTTTTTATGGCAGACCCGAGCTCTGTTCTTTCTCCTCCTTCTCCCTTCCTCTTCCCCCACTTTCACCCTTGAGCTTCTTCGCGAGTTCTGACGGTCGGCGGGAGCTCGTGGGAAGGCCGTGGTGCATGTGGTAGCGGCAGATCGGGCGGGGAATGACAAATTGGAGCGCGGTGTTAGTGGGACGTTTCTCAGGCTTCGGCGTGATTCGAGGTTCTTCAGGAGTTTAATTGTGTTTCTGAGGTAGGGGTCGAGCCCTGTTAACTTGTTAGAAACATTAAAACACGACTTAATCACTCGAACCAGCATTTTTATTGTACTTTCGGATTAAGTTGCACCATGTGAGGATAATGGGTGGTTTCAGTAATTTAGCGAATGAAGCATGTTGTAATGGGTTGTTTTGGGTTCTGGTATGTTAAAGGAACTGCTTTTATATGTTTTTCTGTAGTTTAAACGGTTGGAAAACCTGTAGAGCTGGATTAGGGTTTCTGCAGGGTTTTAGGCCGGAGAACTTGGCGTCAAGATCTCTTGTCGCTAAGCTCACCAGCCGAGATATAAACAGCTAGATCGCTTGCCGTTTACTTCTTATAAGCGGCAGCCGATGTTGCCGCCAACTTGTGCATGTATTCATGCAGTGTGGTTTACGTAGCTTTTCTGATTATGATATTGCGTGTTGTGTGTGCATGGCGATGACCGGTGTGAGCCAGTGCACTTGTTATGCTCTTGGAGCATACTGCTCATGTAATGGGCATGTTTTACGTGAATAATGTGTGGTGCACATAGAGGTTTAAGTATCTGTATATCGTCCATGTGTTGGACATCTTCTTTTCATAGATAATGTGTGATATATTCATCGTGAGGTATTATACTCGTGACATCTACGAGGTTTAGATGCCATGTATATGGTTTGTATGTTCATGGCATACCGTGCGTTATTGTGATTAATAATTAGTGAGGTCAGTTTGCGTATTGTGATGGGAAGGTTTTTATGATCCCTTTAGGATTTCTTGTGAATTATCGTAGATGGATTATTAAGTGTGATCGTGCTATTATGTTTAGTATGGCAGTGGAGGTCACCGTGTGACCAATGACAAACTGCGGTGTTATTTTTAATATGGTTAGTATGTGTAGTTGTGTAAGTTAGCTTGTGAGTCACAGGGTGACTAGGACAAGCTATCCTTAATGGTGATTTGTGTACCGTGATCGGTAACAGAAAGTGTTTGTGTAAGTATCGTGGTTTGTGCTAGCCGAGTGTGGTGGTCCGGCGCCTATTCCGGAATGCCTCTCTAGTCGGGTACCCCAGGTTCTTTGTGAGCCAGGCACGTGTGTTTGCTGTGCTCGGGGTTTTGTCCCGGTACTTGTGTTGTACCGTTGAGGTCTGTGTCGTCTTCCTGGACACCCTCACTCCTGTGTTTGAGTTGTACGTCCGGCTGAGGGAAAGACGGCAATGGGGCAGCGACTTCCCAGAGTTTGTTCTTTTGTCGCTTGTAGCGCGCTCGTAGTTGGGGGTACGGACACCAGTAGTCGACACTGGTCCCCAGCTAGTCCTGTTTTCCAGTGCCTCACTTTAGAGTGCTCCGGCCAGAGACTCTAGAGGTGCCAGGCATGGGCATGCAGTTGTGTGTCTGCAGGTGTGATGTTGGTTGGTCTCCACAGTTGTTTGACTTCTTCCTTGTGGAGTGGCAGTTGGACCTTTCGTCCGTTACTGCGAGGCTGAGAGGTTGTTCTTGTGTTGTGTTGTCCGGGTTGGATATTGGTCTGATCAGCCAGTAGTCCGTTCCCGTGTGGTGGCATCGTTCTTTCTGACTCGTGCTTAGTTAGCTCCAGTTGTAGTTGTGGTGACATCGTTCCCTTCCGACTCGTGCTTTGCTACTTGTCGTGGTTCGTGAGTTTGTGACTCGTGGTCGAGGTTTGACCAGTTCGAGGTGTACCCTGGTGTTGGCACAGTTGTGGCTGAGTTGTGGTTTGTGTGACTCATCGATTAAAGTTTCACCTGTAATATTGTGCCTAAATAAAGGTATAATATAATTATGATTCAGTGTGGTGTTTATCACCTACTTGTACCCTTGTTCGGGTGTTTGTGTTGTGGTACCTCAGAGTAGCAGGTACCTATTTCCTTCGTGGGTTACTTTATAGTTTTGTGGTGGTACATTATGTACCAACCTTTCCGGGTACTTGTGTGTTGAGGAGGTCTTGTGGTTTGACCTGCCACTTGTTGTATCCTAACTGATTTAGGTAGATCTTTGTTTATAATTTTTTGTGGATTAGTTTGTGATTATTAATTATGTTACCTTTGTGGGTAATTTGCCGATGAGGCTTATGGCCTAGGCATATTGTGGTTTAGTTAAGCTATGTTCCGTGGAGGCCGTGTGAGACCTTCCACTTGTTGAGTTTTACTCTTCTTGGATATGATTCTAATTATAGTTTTAGTGTGTTATGATTGGCTTCGTGGTAGCCAGTTCCGTTACCTTGTGTGATGTTTCCGATGTAGTGTGGTTTGGAGTATAAAGGACCAACTCTTTGTTAGCGGTCCTGTTACTCAAGTGTTTGAGGTTTGCCTATAAAGCTTGTAGTCTGGGCAGTACTTTGCCTGCATGGCTTTTAGCTTAGGCAACCAGTTGTTGTGGCAATGTGCCAGTGAGACTGTGGTTTAGGCACTTTAGTAGTTGGGCTAACTAATGATTTTATGTTAGTCCTGTAGTCCTACTTTTCTTCTGAGGACGTTATGTTTATTATCATAAGCATGTTTAATTGTTATTTATTGTAATGATGTGAGCATGAAATGGTTTGGCTATTGTTGTTGCCAGTGAGACCCATTGGGGTCGAGGTGTCTGTAGTTACAGTGTTGTTTTGGGTAGCCCCTACTGAGCCAGTGACTTGTTGAGGCTCACTCCCCTATAGTTCTTTTCAGGGCTTGCCGTGTGTTTGGCTTGCAGCGGCATTGTGTCAGACTTGTACCACCAGCAGTTGTTTAGTAGTTAGTGTCTGTGTGAGCTTGTGCTCCCTCGGGGTATGCCCCAGGTAGTTGTACTTTTTTAATTGGACATGTATTAATGTAATGGTACAGTTGTACAAATTTGTGAATAGATATGAGCACATGTACTTTCTTGTGTCTTATATTCTTGTGGTTTGTCTTTTATACTCTTACTGGACACGTGTGTGAGATATCCCTTGCGAGACTTCAGTCCGTTTGCGGGAGGCAGATCTGGATATGGACCCTTAATGGGCATAAATACCCCGGTCCGTCACAGTTGGTATCAGAGCAATGTCCAGTTAGAATATGAAAAGACATTGAAAGTACAATGTCCCAATACATGGATTAATGTTCACTGCTGGTAATAAGTCTGCGATTTTATGTGATATAAGTAGTTTGTACGTGAGCTTTTGGCACGTAAACCGTGAGTTTTTGTTTGTTAGATTGGTAATTGTGAGCAGCTGTTGTGCCATAATGTGGATAGTGGCATAAGTTGTGTGGTTGTATCCTGGCACTAGTGTAGTTAAAGCAGTTAAAGTATAGTATTAAAAGTTTTCAGTTGCAGAGATTAGAAGAGAAATGTAAAGTAGTGCTTTGAGAAAGATATACTCGTTATATGTTAGTAAAGTGCAGAGTTAGCAGAGACAAGTATAAAGTGTTTTTGTGATAGATCAATTTGGTTGTTAAAGATTTGCAGTTAAAGGAATTGAAGAGATTAGCAAGTTTGGATATGGAATTCAGTAAGTAAGTTTTAATGAGATAGAAAGTTGGCAGAGACAGGTGCATGGTAACAAGGTGATAAGGATCAGGTTAGTGTGTGTGTGATAAGTTGTAGTTGAGAATCTCAGCAAATGTAATGTGGCATCAGAGATCTGAGTTAAATGATATTAAGAAACAATGTGTATAAGAATGTGATTAGTGTTATGAAGAGTTTGATATGATCAAGAAAGACAGATCAGCTTTAAAAGAGGTATCAGTACATAAAAGAGCAGTGAATTATGGCAGATAGATTAAATATGCCCGAGATCAGAAATTTGAGGAAAAGTGTTGTTATGGATGATAATGGTAACAGGAAGTGTGATATGACGATTTGTATAAATAAGTATAGAAATGATCAGTTGAATAAAGAAAGAGAGAAAAGAAGGATTAATGTGCAATAAGGATTTGTGAAATTTGCACAAGAGAAATATTTAGTTGATAATTGGCAGTTTAAATAAAGAAAAGATATGGATTAGAGAAAGGAAGAATTTAGCAAATGATGAAGTGAATAAGATCAGATGAGTCAGGAAATGTCAGTTAAAGTTTGCATATTGATGCAAGGAAATGATTTAATTGAGCAGAAAGGAATTGTTATTATGATATTCCAAGTTTTGTGCAGGAACAGGAATAAATTAATTAAAGAGTATTTGGAAAGGTTATGCAACAAAGCTATGAGATTAGCTAGAGAATGTCAGTAAAGCAGGAAAGATATATGAAAGGCGCAATATGTTAATAGCAGTTTGGCAGATCAGAAATTGCAATAATTTCTTCAGCATGAATTAATTGAATGAGACAATTTGAAAAGTAGTTGAAACCAGAAGAAAGTAATTGAAAGTATAATGTGAGCAGAAATTGTGGAATATTTTGTAAAAGTGTTCAGTGTGATCAGAGTAGCGCAGCAGAAGCAGAAGCAAGAAAGATTTAATATTCATAAATTGTTCAAGCTTTGTTGAGATAAGAAGAAAGTGTAAAGTTTGCGCAGTGGAATAAAGAAACAGAGTTTATTATGATTTTTTTAATCAGAAATTGACTTTAAACAGTATGAGCAGAATAATATGAAAGAGCAGGAAATTCAAAGATGGTGATTGGTTTTCTTTGAAGAGGTGTCAGTTGTGAATATAAATGCAGATGAGGCAGGATAATAGTTGGCAGTGATAAATAGAAAAAGGAAATGGCACCGGAAAGTTTAATAATTTGGAAAGATTATGGCATGAAAGAATATTACAGTGTAAGATATTTGAGAAAGATAAAGCGGTCTTGAAAGAAATATTGCAAACACAGCTGGGAAATTGTGGAAACAGGTTCAGTCCAAGGAGATAAAGCGCCATTGGCAAGGCAGAATCGCCTACGATTGAAAGCTAAAGAAAGGCAATGGAATTGATAGAACAGAGTAAGTGTAAGATGAATTGAAAGGCTAAAACAGAGAAAGAGTATCCTACTTGTTCTGTGTTCGGCTTTATTTCTTTTTAGGTGATAATTTGGTTTATTGTGATTTGTTTTATATGTCGAGGACGACATTTGTTTTTAGGTGATAATAATGTAACGTCCAGTGTTTTCCGGATCCCCGTGGATCCAGGTTTAGCGGGTTTGGTGGCCAATGTGAGGCCCATTAGTGTTGTGTGTTTCTTACTAGATCCTTACCGGGTTTGGTTTGGGTCCGTGCTGGTGTTTAGCTTGCTGGACACCAGCAGTGTGTTGGCATCCATCGATGAGGACGTCGACTGTTGAATTTGGCGTTGAGCTTTATGGACGTCTAGTTGTGGCGGTCTGGTTAAACGGCCCAAGGGTTGACGTTAACCTGACATGCCTGTGTTTTTATGGCAGACCCGAGCTCTGTTCTTTCTCCTCCTTCTCCCTTCCTCTTCCCCCACTTTCACCCTTGAGCTTCTTCGTGAGTTCTGACGGTCGGCGGGAGCTCGTGGGAAGGCCGTGGTGCATGTGGTAGCGGCAGATCGGGCGGGGAATGACGAATTGGAGCGCGGTGTTCGTGGGACGTTTCTCGGGTTTCGGCGTGATTCGAGGTTCTTCGGGAGTTTAATTGCGTTTCTGAGGTAGGGGTCGAGCCCTGTTAACTTGTTAGAAACATTAAAACACGACTTAATTACTTGAACCAGCATTTTTATTGTACTTTCAGATTAAGTTGCACCATGTGAGGATAATGGGTGGTTTGAGTAATTTAGCGAATGAAACATGTTGTAATGGGTTGTTTTGGGTTCTGGTATGTTAAAGGAACTACTTTTATATGTTTTTATGTAGTTTAAACGGTTGGAAAACCTGTAGAGCTGGATTAGGGTTTCTGCAGGGTTTTAGGCCAGAGAACTTGGCGTCAAGATCTCTTGTCGCTAAGCTCACCAGCCGAGATATAAACGGCTAGATCGCTTGCTGTTTACTTCTTATAAGCGGCTGTCGATGTTGCCGCCAACTTGTGCATGTATTCATGCAGTGTGGTTTACGTAGCTTTTCTGATTATGAATATTGCGTGTTGTGTCTGCATGGCGATGACCGGTGTGAGCTAGTGCACTTGTTATGCTCTTGGAGCATACTGCTCATGTAATGGGCATGTTTTACGTGAATAATGTGTGGTGCACGTAGAGGTTTAAGTATCTGTATATCGTCCATGTGTTGGACATCTTGTTTTCATAGATAATGTGTGATATATTCATCGTGAGGTATTATACTCGTGACATCTACGAGGTTTAGATGCCATGTATATGGTTGTATGTTCATGGCATACCGTGCGTTATTGTGATTAATAATTAGTGAGGTCAGTTTGCGTATTGTGATGAGAAGGTTTTTATGATCCCTTTAGGATTTCTTGTGAATTATCATAGATGGATTATTAAGTGTGATCGTGCTATTATGTTTAGTATGGCAGTGGAGGTCACCGTGTGACCAATGACAAACTGCGGTGTTATTTTTAATATGGTTAGTATGTGTAGTTGTGTAAGTTAGCTTGTGAGTCACAGGGTGACTAGGACAAGCTATCCTTAATGGTGATTTGTGTACCGTGATCGGTAACAGAAAGTGTTTGTGTAAGTATCGTGGTTTGTGCTAGCCGAGTGTGGTGGTCCGGCGCCTATTCCGAATGCCTCTCTAGTCGGGTACCCCAGGTTCTTTGTGAGCCAGGCACGTGTGTTTGCTGTGCTCGGGGTTTTGTCCCGGTACTTGTGTTGTACCGTTGAGGTCTGTGTCGTCTTCCTGGACACCCTCACTCCTGTGTTTGAGTTGTACGTCCGGCTGAGGGAAAGACGGCAATGGGGCAGGGACTTCCCAGAGTTTGTTCTTTTGTCGCTTGTAGCGCGCTCGTAGTTGGGGGTACGGACACCATAGTCGACACTGGTCCCCAACTAGTCCTGTTTTCCAGTGCCTCACTTTAGAGTGCTCCGGCCAGAGACTCTAGAGGTGCCAGGCATGGGCCTGCAGTTGGGTGTCTGCAGGTGTGGTGTTGGTTGGTCTCCACAGTTGTTTGACTTCTTCCTTGTGGAGCGGCAGTTGGAGCTTTCGTCCGTGACTGCGAGGCTGAGAGGTTGTTCTTGTGTTGTGTTGTTCGGGTTGGATATTGGCCTGATCAGCCAGTAGTCCGTTCCCGTGTGGTGGCGTCGTTCTTTCTGACTCGTGCTTAGTTAGCTCCAGTTGTAGTTGTGGTGACGTCGTTCCCTTCCGACTCGTGCTTTGCTACTTCTCGTGGTTCGTGAGTTTGTGACTCGTGGTCGAGGTTTGACCAGTTCGAGGTGTGCCCTGGTGTTGGCACAGTTGTGGCTAAGTTGTGGTTTGTGTGACTCGTCGATTAAGGTTTCACCTGTAATATTGTGCCTAAATAAAGGTATAATATAATTATAATTCAGTGTGGTGTTTATCACCTACTTGTACCCTTGTTCGGGTGTTTGTGTTGTGGTACCTCAGAGTAGCAGGTACCTATTTCCTTTGTGGGTTACTTTATAGTTTTGTGGTGGTACATTATGTACCAACCTTTCCGGGTACTTGTGTGTTGAGGAGGTCTTGTGGTTTGACCTGCCACTTGTTGTATCCTAACTGATTTAGGTAGATCTTTGTTTATAATTTTTTGTGGATTAGTTTGTGATTATTAATTATGTTACCTTTGTGGGTAATTTGCCGATGAGGCTTATGGCCTAGGCATATTGTGGTTTAGTTAAGCTATGTTCCGTGGAGGCCGTGTGAGACCTTCCACTTGTTGAGTTTTACTCTTCTTGGATATGATTCTAATTATAGTTTTAGTGTGTTATGATTGGCTTCGTGGTAGCCAGTTCCGTTACCTTGTGTGATGTTTCCGATGTAGTGTGGTTTGGAGTATAAAGGACCAACTCTTTGTTAGCGGTCCTGTTACTCAAGTGTTTGAGGTTTGCCTATAAAGCTTGTAGTCTGGGCAGTACTTTGCCTGCATGGCTTTTAGCTTAGGCAACCAGTTGTTGTGGCAATGTGCCAGTGAGACTGTGGTTTACGCACTTTAGTAGTTGGGCTAACTAATGATTTTATGTTAGTCCTGTAGTCCTACTTTTCTTATGAGGACGTTATGTTTATTATCATAAGCATGTTTAATTGTTATTTATTGTAATGATGTGAGCATGAAATGGTTTGGCTATTGTTGTTGCCAGTGAGACCCATTGGGGTCGAGGTGTCTGTAGTTACAGTGTTGTTTTGGGTAGCCCCTACTGAGCCAGTGACTTGTTGAGGCTCACTCCCCTATAGTTCTTTTCAGGGCTTGCCGTGTGTTTGGCTTGCAGCGGCATTGTGTCAGACTTGTACCACCAGCAGTTGTTTAGTAGTTAGTGTCTGTGTGAGCTTGTGCTCCCTCGGGGTATGCCCCAGGTAGTTGTACTTTTTTAATTGGACATGTATTAATGTAATGGGACAGTTGTACAAAGTTGTGAATAGATATGAGCACATGTACTTTCTTGTGTCTTATATTCTTGTGGTTTGTCTTTTATACTCTTACTGGACACGTGTGTGAGATATCCCTTGCGAGACTTCAGTCCGTTCGCGGGAGGCGGATCTGGATATGGACCCTTAATGGGCATAAATACCCCGGTCCGTCACAAAAACCTTCCAAAGGAGTGGAGATACAAGAAAGATCACCCACTTGAGAATATTATTGGTGATCAATCCATAGGGGTAAGAACAAGAGGTAATGTTATTCCTTGTGATTACCTAGCTTTTATTCTCAAATAGAGCCTAGGACAGTCAATGAAGCTCTCTCTGATGAATCTTGGATAGTAGCCATGCAAGATGAATTAAATCAATTCAAGAGAAACCAAATATGGTCACTTGTTCCTAGACCATCAGACCATCCAGTCATTGGCACCAAATGGCTGTTCAGAAATAAACTGGATGAAACTAGTGCATTCTTAAGAAACAAGGCCAGATTGGTAGCTCAAGGCTATTCTCAAGAGGAAGGCATAGATTTCGATGAAACCTGTGCACCTGTAGCTAGACTTGAGGCCATTAGAATATTACTTGCATATGCATCTACTTTGAACTTGACATTATTTCAAATGGATGTTAAATCCGCATTTTTAAATGGTTTTATAAAAGTGGAAGTTTATGTGGAACAACCTCCTGGTTTTGATGACAGAGAATTTCCCAATCATGTTTTCAAACTTCATAAGGCATTATATGGTTTAAAACAGGCACCTAGAGCCTGGTATGAAAGGCTTAGCTCTTTTATTTTAAATCATGGTTTCAGTAGAGGTCAAGTAGATAGTACCCTTTTCATAAAGTCAAAGGTCAAACACATTCTATTAGTCCAAATTTATGTGGATGATATTATCTTTGGGTCTACTGATGAATCTCTTTGCAAGTACTTTGAAAAGTTGATGCAGGGAGAATTTGAAATGAGCATGATGGGAGAACTTAATTACTTCCTTGGATTACAAATCAAACAAGGAAAGGAAGGAACTCAGATCTGTCAAGCAAAGTACACAAAATAACTCTTAAAGAAATTTGGATTCAAAAATACCAAGCCACTGTCAACACCGATGAGCACATCAACAAGGATGGACAGTGACAAAGATGGTAAGAAAGTAGATCAAAAGATCTACAGAGGTATGATTGGTTCACTACTTTATTTAATAGCTAGTAGACCAGATATACTATTTAGTGTATGCATGTGTGCTAGATATCAAGATGATCCTAAAGAATCACATTTAATTTCGGTGAAAAGAATATTTAGATATTTAGAAAGATCTCATGACTTAGGTCTATGGTATATAAAACATTGTGAAATTAACTTAGTAGGTTACTCTGATGCTGACTATGCTGGATGCAAATTAGATAGAAAAAGCACCAGTGGTGGTTGTCAATTTCTTGCAGGATGTTTAATATCTTGGTCTTCAAAGAAACAAAATTCAGTAGCACTATCCACTGCTGAAGCTGACTACGTAGCTTTTGGAAATTGATGTACACAACTCTTATGGATAAAGCAACAACTTGAAGATTTCGGATTAAACATCAAATCCATCCCACTGCTGTGTGACAACACTAGTGCCATTAATCTCACCAAGAATCCAGTTCAGCACTCAAGGAGCAAACATATTGAGGTTAGATATCATTTTATTCGTGATCATGTTGCAAATGGAAATATTGAAATATCATTTATTGATACAAATGGCCAATTAGCAGACATTTTCACAAAAGCCTTACCTGAAGAGAGATTCACATCTCTTAGAAGGGAATTAGGCATGTGCAATTTGTGATAAAAGTTTGCTTACAAATGGCACATTAAATTTCAGAATTAAGTAATTTTTTCCCTCCATGGCGTTAAGCAAAAGAAATTCAAATTATTCTTTGTAACCGATCTCTCATTGAAGTCGGTTTGAACAGTCAACACCTTTTGTCGTTTTCCACCGCCTTTTGGCGCCTCACTTTCCACATCGCATTAATTTATTCATAAAATCAATGGCAGAACGATTCGTATCTCATCGTCTACCTTCTCCTCTTTTCATCCTGTCGCATGAGTCGATGCCCTAACACTCATATCTCAACCCTCTACAAATTTGAACCTTCCTCCTCCTTCCCGCAAAATTTCTTGAGGATTCCTTCTCTTCCCCTTCCGTTTCAACCCTCCAGAGACTTTCCCACCTGAATCCATGGCCGCACCAGTCATCGCCGGCAGTTTGGGTGGCTACAGTGCCGAGTTTCTCACTCCTGAGCAGCAAGAGAGGTTTACCTTTGTGAAGACGAAGCTCTGTGGAAATAAAGAAGTCGATGTTGCTAATCTGAGGAAAAATGGAATGAGCAGTGTGGTAGATTTGATCAATTAGATGCAGTGGACAGGAGTCTCCACCTTTTCAGAGGTCAGTTAACTGACTTGGTAAAAGCTTTCTTCGTGTGTATGAGAATAGAGGAAGATGGGTCCCTAGTATCTTCAGTAAAGGGAACCCTGATTAGAATAGACCCTGAGTTGCTGAAGATGCTGTTTGATGTGAAGACTTCCGTATTTAGTAGGGTCCACACCGTGGACGCCCAAGTGAAAGGTTGGGAATTGTAGGGCCGGGCTTCAAGCTAAGGGATGGCAATCTGGATATAAATCAACTAACTGCTTTCAACCGCCTCCTTCACTTTATTGTTTGTCAAATCTTAGTTCCCAGAAGTGCAACATTTTCATCTTGCACAAAGGCCGACTCAGACATGATGTATTGGGCCATTCAAAATAAGGAGATAAATATGGCCGCAGTGATGATGGAAAGAATGAAATTTGCCAGAGATCAGATTTGGGACACCAAGAGCAAGTTAAATGTGTCTCTACCTTATGCCCACCTACTTACCAAGATCTTCAAACACTTCGGTGTTGATCTTTCTGGGGCAGTTGTAGAGAAAATGGGCCAAGCAATCAGGTCCAGGAACCTGAAGAAGAGTGGCTTCTCTGTGGAAAATGGTGTCTGGTTCAAGGCTTCAATTGCTGAAGGCGAAGCCATCATTGACGACACCTCAGTTGTTCATCAAGAGATGGGATCAGCAGATATGACTCCAGAATTGCCAGTGGAGTCAGTTTCAGCTCCAGCAGTTGGAGCAGCAAAATCATCAGGCCCCTCTTTAACAGAAGCTCAGTCTGAAATTACAGTGAAAGAAGAAAGGATATCAGCACCAGCTTCAGAATTTCCAGAAGAATTAGCTGTAAATTTTGCAGAAAGGAGAATTGAGGATATTCTCCTAGAAGACATTTTTCCAGTTGAGGACCCACTACCCTCAACTGTCGTTGCATCTATTCTTTCAGACATTATTGATTCAATTCCTTTCACCTCTAGTGCTCCCGAAACCAGTGGCAGAGTTGCAGAAGAGGCTGTGGCATCAGGCCACATTGATGAACCAATGGAAGATGTTCAAGTAGAGGTAGAGCACCCAGCTGCTCAAGGTGACTCTGTGATGGAAGATGCTCCCATTCAGGGGGGGCAAGTATCAAATGAAGAAGATGCTCCTATTGAGGGGGAGCCATCAAAAGAAGGTTCAGCAGAAACAACTCCAGTTGTTGATGGTCAGGAGGAAAGGCATAGAGATTCTCAAAATCTGGATGACAGAGAAGGAGAGATTGCAAGCTCTTCGAGCTCAGATGATGATCAACCTCCTCCAGCAAAGGAAGGCAAGAAGAAAGGAAAAGAAGTTGCCTCTGAAGTTCCTCTCCTAGCTGATACACCTTTTGAGAGGCAGATCAAGCAAAAAAATGTCATAAATTTGAAACCAGTGATTGAAAGGTTGAATGTGCAAGGTGAGCTATTATGTACTCTCTAGTCAGATGTAAATTCTATATTTCTAAGCCAAGCTTCAGCCAACAAAGAATTTGGACAAATTAGAAATGCTATGAAATGGTTTAATAAGGAGATGAGCAGCATGAAAGGCATGCTCTCGGATATTATCAAGGCAGTTGGAGTTCAAGCTCCTCCTCCTCGAGAAGCAGCAACAGCTCCAGAAGCAGCAGCAGCACCAGAAGCAGCAGCAGCACACCAGAAGCAGCAGCAGCACCAGAAGCAGCAGCAGCACCAGAAGTAGTAGCAGCACCAAAAGAGGTAGGCCAACAGGCCAGCTGATGAGGTTGAAGGGCCAACTGGGCCATCTGAGCAAGGGTCAGGGCCATCAGGGCCATTGGAGAGTGAGTCTGTGCAGATAGAGGCAGAAGAGTTCTTGGCACCCAAGCCCCCAGCTCCCTCTTCTTCCTCTCACACACCTATTCCTCCAATTCCACCCTCAGCTCCTACAGCACCTCCTGCTCCTCAAACATTCAAGAAGCCTTAATCTAGACCAATTTCTTCTCCTACACCATTTCAGTCCACCTCATCTCCTGCCTCCTCTACTTCCATTCCTTCTCCTTCTCCTATACATGAGGCCCCTCCAGCATCCTCTGCTGGAGCATCCTCCTCCTCCTCTGGTCCCTCCCTTGGACCAATTGATGACCTTTCTACTACTTCCCACTCTTTTCTTGATCCTACTCCTCCACCCTCTTTCATCACTATCATACCTGAAGAGCCCAACTTAACTCTCCCTTTATGGAACAAATAAAGGATGAGTTTGAGAAAGGAATCCTCAGGTCTGTGTTGAAGGTTGGGGAATATGTTCATAGGGCAGACCCTTCTAGTCCTGCCCCCAAGAAGAGGAAGCTTACTTCTACTTCCTCCCTCTCCTCTGAACCCAAATACCCACCTTTGTGGTTTTCTCTCACAGTGGACAACAAACATCCCTCACTGTACAGAGAATATCTCTCAAAGGTTGTTTTTGCAACCATCATTAACCTTCCATTTCTTGATCTCACAGATCATTTGCATACCATTCTACCCTACTCTTCTCTTTCCAAATCCGAAAAATCCAAAATCTTCTCTCTTGCCCACTCCAAATCTGAAGAGCAGTGGGGCAAAGGTCACAAGGATCTCCTAAAGAAATTCATTCTTGCCAAATCTGCTAGATTCCCTCCAGGGACCACTCCCTGACCCTATCAGAGTGGTTCAGGATCTATCATAGGGATCTTTGGGCACCCTATATTCAAAAGGAAATCAAAATGATCAGGCACCTCATGCTATTCAACAACTACATATATATTCATAGACTTCCAGAGGTTCAGCTCAGTCAGTTCAAAACGGTCATTTCAGCTCTGACTCCGGATATCTCTCAAACTTCAGATGTTCAGGTAGATTTTGCTACCCTCCAAGTACCTGAAGAGATAGTCCTTCCTCAAATTCACTTTCTAGTTATGGAGTCCTCTGTAGGATCCATCATCTTTGAACGTTTTGACAGAGTAATGGGTAGAATTAAAGTTCAGAAAGGCTACCTGGTTGCTTTTTCTAGATTCCTATTTAGGGAATATCACCAGGGGCATGTAAGTGCTGAAGTTCTAGCCCCTATTCTGTCTGAATGTGAAAGGCTGACATCTTCGAATGGTCCAAGTTCTACCCCCTGTCAGCTCAGCAACTATTTGAAATCAATGATGTTCAGGCCAGAGAAGGCAAACCAGCCATCTCTCTAGCTACTTTCCTAGATATGAAGTCCATTCATCTTGTTGATGACCCCTTCAAGGTCTAGGAGGAAAGATACAAAGTGTATGTGGCTATGCACAAAGCTCTCAGAGATAACCACAACCATTATCCTGTCACAATGGACCAATTCCTCACCTGTGCCAGCTTTGGGACTTGTCGATTTCTCAAGATGAACATGGACAAGAATGCATATGCTGACCTTCTCATCAACACCTAGATCTTCATCTCAAAAGGATGGCTTCCACCATGGGACCCTCCTACTCTGTATCCTTTGGAGTCTTCAAAACTCTTTTTGAAGAGCAGGAAGCACAGGCATGGGAAACCATCTCCCATTTTGCCTCTCTTCTGTCTCCTGCCTTCTATTTACCAGTACCTCCACAAAGATAATGAAATGACCTTCTTTGTATACTCCTGTTCTCTTTCTCTCTTCTTTCATTGTCGAAGATTGTCTTTTTGCTCAATGACAAAAATGGGGAGAACTTAGCATGTCTGAAACATCTATAACATCTATATGCATTTTTTTTTCATCCATGCTTATTGTTCAGTTTTGTCATCACCAAAAAGGGGGAGATTGATGACCAGTCTGTCCCCATGTAATTTAATTAATTGCATATATATATTATATATATATATATATTTATGATTAACAAAACCAAACAAAAGTTTATCAATTATATCTAATGAATATTTCATAAGTCTTAAGTACAGAAAAATACCAGGTCAAACAAGTCAATAAAGGTATGCATTACTTCTCTGAAGCCTTCATCTTTCTACATGATATTTCTCTAAGTCCATATCGACTTCTATTGAAGGCCATAATGATTTCTTTATAAGCATATCGATTTCAATAGAATTATCATAATGATTTCCTTTCTGGCTGAAAAGTCATGTTGTTTCAAACAAATCGATGTCATAACGATTCTATAAGTGATCGCAACGATTTCCTTATAAGACTGAAAAGTCATGTTATTTCAAACAAGTCGATGTCACAACGACTCTATAAGTTACCGTACGATTTCTTTAGAGCTCGTAATGACTTGCTCGTCACAACGACTCTATAAGTCACCGTAACGATTTCCTTAGAGCCCATAACGACTTGCTCGTCACAACGACTCTATAAGTCACCATAACGATTTCCTTAGAGCCCGTAACGACTTGCTCGTCACAATGACTCAATAAGTTACCGTATGATTTCTTTAGAGCTCTTAAAGACTTGCCTGTCGCAACGACTCTATAAGTTGTCGCAACGATTTCTTTAGAGCCCGTAACGACTTGCTCGTCACAACGACTCTATATGTTACCGTAACGATTTCTTTAGAAACTCGTAACGACTTGCCTGTCATAACGACTCTATAAGTTATCGTAACGATTTCTTTAGAAAGCGCAACGACTTGCTTGTTGTAACGATTTCATAAGTTACCGTAACGATTTCTTTAGAACTCGCAACGACTTGCTTATTGTAACGACTTCATAAGTTACCATAACGATTTCTTTAGAGTTCATAACGACTTGATAAGTATTCATAACGATTTCTTTAGAATTCACAACGACTTACTTTGTATAATGATTTGTCAAGTATTTCACATCGATTCTTCAGAAACACAACAATTTGCTTTGTGCAACGATTCATTAAGTGTTCATGATATATGTTCTGTCACATAACGATTTGCTATGACTCATAACGATTTCATAAGTCATATAGTCATCGATTTCATATCTTGATATCTTATTCATCTTAAAAGCGTTGACTAGTCAAAGTCCACATAGACATCTCTCTGACGCTTTTGCATTTATGAGATCTGAACATATCTCTGCATGCATGCAGACCATATCGTGCCTACTCTGATTATGTCCTTTAGACTTAAGCTATTTTGCACTACTATTTTCATGTCTATTGCTACTGACGTTGACTGACATCAGAGACAGCTTAGCTGTCTGCTATTTGAGATTGACATTTGTGCAGACCTCTGAACTAGCTTCATAGTACAATGTTAAACAAATAGAAGCCAATGGATATTTTTGAAGATCTATCTCTTTACGTGCTCAAGTGATCAAAAGACTGTTGACTGGAAGCTTCCAAGACTCCAGATGTCATTCAGTCTAACGACTACTCAAAAGACAGACAACGGACACTTCAACGTCTATATTTCAAATTGAAGATATAAATTCAAGTCAGAATAGCAGAAAATATATACATCGCGCATTCAAGCATTCAAATTATTCTGAAGAATGTCCAGAGCCAAGAACCTTCATTCCACTTAGCTTTTGCTCTCCACTAGTTTGTGAAAATCTTGAGAAGAGCTGTATAGTTCTGAGAGTGTGCCTTGTTTAAATCTCTTTGCTCTCAGTTCTAGTTGCTTCAGATCCTTGCTTATCAAACGCTTGATCTAGGGGCTTGAATTTCATTCACTCTCTTTGTGTTGTTTTCCTTCGGGTGTGAGGAAGACCTGGTGGTATCCAGGTGTTTTGTCCCTTCGGTTGTGAAGGAAGACCTGGTGTGGTATCCAGGGTGTTGTTCCCTTCGGTTGTGAAGGAAGACCTGGTGTGGTATCCAAGGTGTTGTTCCCTTCGGTTGTGAAGGAACCTGGTGTGGTATCCAGGGTGTTGTTTGTTCCCTTCGGGTGTGAAGGAAGACCAGCTGAGCTGGGTGTTGTAGCGTCCTTAGGGGGACTGTACCCTAGTTAGTGAAATCCTGAGTTGTTGCTCAGGGACTGGACGTAGGACTCCTAAGGAAGGTGGTCTGAACTAGGATAAACCTTGTGTTGTGTGATGTCTTTTTTGTGTGTTTGTATTTTAAACTAGTCACTAACCTACTTCGAAGAACGTTTGTGTGAATGTTTTTATTTACAGGTATCTTTTAGGTAATTCTTAAAGACCCATTCACCCCCCCTCTGGGCTCGTCAACTGGGCAACAGACCTGATTTACAAGTATTAGATCTGAGGCTGAGATTGAGAGAGAAAGATCTACAAGAAGAGAGTCTCTCAGAACTCAAAAAGGCTCTCTAAAAGATTTTGACAAGAACACAAGGAGCAAGAGCTACGAGGATTGCAATGGACAGAGGCTCTTCTTCTAAGACTTTTTTGCTTGAACACTTTTCTATCAAGTTGATCGTTTCATAAGATCTTCTCTCAAAAGTTAGCTTCCAAGAGTCTTGAATCTTGTATTTATATCTTCTCTTGACGAAGTAGCCGTTGATATGTCCGTTGTCTCTATGCTCTGGCATATGTTAGACTACATGGTATTGTAGAGCTTCCAGTCAACGGTTTCTTTAAGTTCCACGCATGAAAAAAGAAGATATTTCTCGATATCCTTCATCTTCCATTTTGTTCAGCGTTGTAAACGGTTGTGCTGTCAGAGACCTACACACAATAAATGCTAAATGATAGACAGCTATGTTGTCTCTTGTTGTCAGTCACGTCAGAATGAATATACATCAAAATAGAAATATCAAATTGTTTTCCATAAAGATGTTTCTAATATAAGAATAGGAATAGAAGATGTGTTGCATGCATTGTGCAGTGAAATGTTCAGTCATAATAAATGCATGGATATCGGAGAAAAGCGAGGGAAGATTTTTGACTTTCAAAAATTTGAAATATGTTTAAATATCAAGCCGTTATACCCATGAAATCGTTGTGAGTATGACTTATGAAATCGTTATGTGAATGAGTCGATGTTTATGTAAATCGTTGCACATGTATAAACAAATCGATGTGAACACAAATCGTTATACAATCATAACCAAATCGTTGTAGAGACAAATCGTTTTGAGGGTATAAGCAAGTCGTTATGAATGAGTTGTTATAACCAAATCGTTGTTTCACTTATCGAGTCGATGTAGTGATCAAATCGTTGTTTTGCTTTATCGAATCATTACACAGACTAAGTCATTGTTGTGCTTATCGAATCGTACAGCAAGAAAATCCTTGTGTAACTTATCGAATCGTTACAACAAGCAAATCGTTGTATAACTTATCGAGTCATTATACTGACCAAGTCGTTATTGTAACTTATCGAATAGTTATGAAGACCAAATCGATGTGGAACTTATCGAATCATTATGAATACCAAATCGATGTGAGACCGAGTCTTTGTTCTAAAATCGTTACAAGAACCAAATCATTGTGAGATCGAAGTCGTTATGCTCACTTAGTGAATCGTTGTGAGAGTAAATCGTTATGCTCACTTGACGAATTGTTGTGAGATCGAAATCGATGCAACACTTATGAAATCATTATAAAACTGAAATTAGTATGATACTTTATCAATCCTTATCAAAATGAAGTCGATAGTAGTGGAAATTGTTATGACTCTAATGAAATCGTTATAACACATAGGAAGTCGATGTGTACTTAGAGAAATTACATGCTTTGTACTTTCAGATGCTAAGTAATAGTTACTTATTTGCTGATTCTTGCCTGATTTGTTCCTTTGCTTAAGCTTCATAAAAACTTGTTAGATCATACTTTATTTGAGTTTTGTTAATCACCAAAATATATATAATAATTAATATTATATGGGGATGGACTGATCATCAATCTCCCCCATTTTTGTGATGACAAAATATACACAGATATAACATGTGCTGAAATAAGCTATAATAATTTCTAAAATAAAAAAAAATTATTTTGATATATATTTCAGAATGTTTAGTTTTCTCCCCCTTTTTGTCATTAAGCAAAAAGAGACCATTTTGAGACAAAGAAAGAGAGAAAAGATAATGTGAGGCAAAGATGGTGTTTGTATTACTCTTGAGGGGTACAGGAAGATAGAAGGTGGGAGACAGAAGAGAGGCATGATGAGAAATGATTTCCTAAGCCTTATGTTCCTGCTCTTCAAAGAATTGCCTAAAGACCCCACAAGCTACAGAATTGGAAGGCCCCATGATAGGAACCATCCTATGGAGATGAAGGTCCCGGTGCTCTTCTTAGAACTAAGCATAGCGGTCTCTATCAAAGGAAACATGGTAATGACTGGTTTTCCCAAATCTGGCACAGGAGAGGAACTGATCAGTGGAGACTGGATAAAAAATCTGCTTTTGCTTCAGTTCTAGTCTCATGGCTACATAAACCTTGTATCTCTCAACCCATGTTGCAAATGGATCTCCAACAAGGTGAATGGAGTTCATGTCCAGAAATTCAGTAGCTGAAACAGGAGGCTTGATGATTTTGGCTTGAGAAGCATTCAAATCTGCAAGCTGGTGAGCAGAAAGTGGATAGAAACTGGCCCACTCAACTGGAGATAACCGCTCACATTCTAACAGAGAGGGACGAGAACATCTGCATTTAATTGGCCCTGATGGTATTCTCGGAACAGGAATTTATTGAATGAGACCAGATTAAGCTTCTGCATGTGAATTCTCCCTATGACTCTGGCAAAACGCTCAAAGATGAAGGAGCCAACATCAGAGTCCATGATCAGAGAATGAAGAGGTGGGAGAAAGACCACCTCGGGTAACTTTAAAGTGGCAAAATCAACCCTAATGGCGTCGGTATGAGCATCATGGAACCAAGATTACGAATAGCTTGTCGGAATTGGCCAAATAGAACTTCAGGTAAATTGTTGAGATAGCGATAGTCATTGAACATTTGAAAATACTTAATCATCTTGATCTCCTTTTGGACAAAAGGAGCCCAGGGGTCCTTGTGAAGAATCTGGAACCATTCTGAGAGTGTCAAGGAGTGATCCTGGGAGGAAACCTAGCTGACCTGGCATTCAAAAACTTATTGTACAAGGTCTTGTGGCCCCGAGCCCATTGCTCTTCAGTTTTGGCTTCAGCTATAGAAAAACTTTTGGATTTTCAGATTTTGATAGAGAAGAGAAAGGGAGAATGATATTAAGATGGCCTGAGAGGTTGAGGTGTGGAAGACTAAAGATAGTGGCAAAAGTAGTTTTCTGAAGAAATTCTCTATACAGTGGTTTGTTTTTATTATCTTCTGTAAGAGAAAACCAAGGGGTGGATAACAAGGTTCAAAGAAACAAAATGAGTGGAAGTTAGTCTTCTTTTCTTGGGGACAGGGCAAGAAGAGCCTGTCTTATGAACATGATTACTAACTTTCAAACTGAACGAAGGATAGCTCCTTCAAATTCATCTTTGATGGCCCTCAGGAAGGGGGCATCAATTTGAGAACTCTCCAGAATAATAGAGATAAAGGAGGGAGGAGTAGGAGGATGAAGGAAGGAGTGAGGTGTAGTGGGAGGAACATCAGTTGGTCCACAGGAGGAAGGACCAGAAGAGGAAGCCCCACCGGATGAAGAAGCTGGAGGAGCCTCAACTGAAGGAGGAGGAGGAATGTGAGTGAAAGAGGCAGGAGATGAGGAGGACTGGGAAGGAAATGGAGTAGGAGAGTAATGTTTCTAGGAATTGGTTGTTTGAAGGTGGTAGGGACTGGTGTTGCTGTGGAGGATGATGGTGGAGAGGAGGGGCTAGAGTTGGAAGAGGAGAAGAACTGGGGGGGCTCAGGGGCTAAACCTTCTCTTCTACTCTGACAGGTACAACCTCTGAATCCACTGGCCTAGGTGGCCCAGACACATCCTCAGTTAGCCTGATGGCCGATCTTCAACAACAACCTCTGACCCTGATGGCCGAACTTCAACAATAACCCTGGCCCTGATGGCCGAACTTCAACAACAACCTCTGGCCCTGATGGCCGAACCACTACTTCTTCATGAGGCCCAGACTGCTGTGGGACTGATGGTGTGGGAGCAGGAGGGACTTGGCCCTCATGTCATTAGAAATATTGAATAGTAAAGCCTTTATGCTTCCCATTTCATTCTTCATCCATCTCAACATTTTTAACCATTCCCATTTCGGTAGCTGCAACACTCTAGCTCATAAAAGTGGAAGAAATATTGAATTGCACAGAGCAAAGTATTTTTCCTTGATCATCCAGTCTTGCAACAAGGCTTCAGATTGAGCATCAATTTCTTCTTCCTCGGCCTCTGATGTGGCTTCCTGGTGCGTAGAGGGATCTCCAGAGCCAGTTCTTTTCCTTTGTCACTTGCCCTAGCAACGGGTTCCACATTATCAACATTGACTTCCTCTTCATCTGAGTCTGAAGAGCTGGCTGTCATGCCCTCTTTGAATGTATTATCAATGTGAGTTTGGGGACCAATTGCAGGCTCCCCCTGAATTTTGGCATTCATTTCAACTGATTGCTCCCCGTCAAGGAGCATCAACCATGGGAACTTCTTTACTGTGGCCTGATGCCACAACTGCAAGAGCTTTTTCTTCTTGCTCCTCCTGAGTAGGAGCATCTTCCATTGGAACATATTCATTGTGGCCTGGTGCCACAGTCTCTGGACAGACTTCTATAGACATCTGCTCTTGCTCCCCCATGAGTGATGGGAATGGAATCCAGCACATTTCTAAGAATTGAGGCTACCATGGAAGTGGGGGTGAAAACCTCTTCAACCTGCCCAAAGGGCTCAATGTGCTCTAGAGGAATGTCCTCAATCCTGCTTGAGCTGATCATTGGCTCTTCGATGCGGATTTCTACTACATTTTCTTGAACATCTGCTGGTGGTGCTACTTGTTCTTCCTGTATCACTGCACTTTCTGTCCTGACAACTTCCTGCTGCTCTTGGACTGCTGTTCTGCTGCTGCTACCTTTGTCTGAGCTGCCTTTCTTGGACTTCTAGGGCTTCGCCAATAATGGCCTTGCCCTCTGCTGCTGAAGTTTTGGTCCAAACTCCAGTCACAAGAGAAAATCCACTCTTCTTTAGGTTTCTGCGTCGAATAGCTTGACCCATCTTCTCATAAACTGCTCCAACAAGACTAATCGCATAATGCTAGAAAATCTTCGTTAGCAAATGAGCATATGGAAGGGACACATTCAATTTATTGTTCTTGTCCCAAATATGATTGCAAATTTCATCCTCTCCAAAATGACTTCTGCCATGTTAATACTCTGGTTCTAGATGGTCCAGAACATCATTCGGAGTCCACCTTAGTACAAGTGGAGAAGGTGGCACTCCTAGGAACCAAAATCTGACACACGATAAGTGTAGGATTCTGTTGAAAGCATTCAACTAGTTAATGTCGATCTTTCCATCCTTGAGCTTGTACTCGGGACCAACTATCCCCAAACCTTAGCCTGTAACATCGACAGTGTTCACCCACTGTGACTAGAGGTAGACACTCCAAACAATGACTCCAATAGCCCATATGTGATATGAATCTGGGTTCCTTTGACAGTAGAGGTCAAGGACCCATCTGCTTCTGACTTCAAGCAAACATAAAAAGCTTTAACCAAGTCTGGATAACTTGCCTCTGATAGAGTTGCCATCTTGGTCCACTTCATTCTATGCATAGCGGCAACGATGTTGTGCATCCCATTCTTCTCCAGATCAGCAATATCAACTGCCTTGTTCCCGCACATCTTCATCTTCACTGTTGTAAACCTTTCCTGCTGCTCTGCAGAAGGAAAGCAGCCCCATCCCCCCGACGGTGCCGGAAACTCAAGAAACAACTATGGTTTTGAGAAGAGAGGTTGTGGAAGATCGTGAAGAAGATTGGGCAAAAGCCCTCAAGAAATTTTTCGCGGGAAGGGATGGAAGCTTTGAAATCGCACAGAGTCGATGCCGGAGTCGATAAGGCTTATCGTCTCAGGCAAGTTGAAAGAGATGAGAGCGGGAGGTGAATCGATTTGGCACAAATTTCGGGTTTTATCAAATAAAGATAAAGTGACTTTTGAGGAGATGGCGCCATAAATGCGGAAAACGACAGAAAAGAGACATGTTTGAGATGAAATTACTTTTAAATTAACGACCTGTCACAGATATTTATGATGCACACAATCTTTAAGGATTTGCTCAAATTCATGGAGAGAATAATTATTATCTGAAATAATAGTATTTCAGTTATATACAGATAAATCGATCACAAATTACACATGCCTAATTCCCTTCTAAGAGACGTAAATCTCTCTTTAGGTAAGGCCTTTGTGAAGATATCTGCTAACTGATTTTGAGTATCAACAAAGGAAATATCTATATTACCATTGGCTACATGATCACGAATAAAATGATATCTAACCTCTATATGCTTTGTCTTGAGTGCTGAACTGGATTCTTGGTGAATTAATGCACTGGTGTTGTCACACAGCAAGGGAATTGTCTTCATATGTAGTCCATAATCCTCAAGTTGCTGTTTAATCCATAAGAGTTGTGTACAACAGCTTCCAGCAGCCACGTACTCAGCTTCAGCTGTTGACAATGCTACTGAATTTTGTATCTTTGAGGACCACGAAATCAGACATCCTGCAAGAAATTGACACATCCACTGGTGCTTTTTCCATCTACCTTGCATCCACGTAGTCAGCATCAGAGTATCCTACTAAATTGATCTCACATGATTTTGGGTACCACAATCCTAGATCATGGGTTCTAGCTAAATATCTAAAAATCTCATTTGACACTAATTAGTGAGACTCTTTAGGGTCTGCCCTGATACCTAGCACACATGCATGCACTAAACAATATATCAGGTCTACTTGATGTCAAAAAAGTAATGAATCTATCATACCTCTATAGAGCTTTTGGTCTACTTTCTTACCATCCTTGTCACTGTCTAGCCTTGTAGATGTGCTCATTGGTGTTGACAGTGGCTTGGCGTTTTCAAACCCAAATTTCTTTAATAATTCTTTCGTGTACTTTGCTTGATAAATGTGTGTTCCTTCATTTCCTTGCTTGATTTGCAATCCGAGGAAGTAGTTGAGCTCCCCCATCATGCTCATTTCGAACTATCTCTGCATAAGCCTTTCAAAATACTTGCAAAGAGATTCGTCAGTAGAACCAAATATTATATCATCTACATAAATTTGTACAAGCAATACATGTTTGATTTTAGACTTAACAAATAAAGTACTATCTACTTGACCCCTGATAAAACCATGATTCAATAAAAATGCACTGAGCCTTTCATAATAAGCTCTAGGTGCTTGCTTTAATCCATACAATGCTTTATGCAACTTGAAAACATGATTTGGAAAATCAATATCTTCAAAACCGGGAGGTTGTTTTACATAAACTTCCTCCTTTATATACCATTTAGAAATGCTGATTTAACATTCATTTGAAAGAGTTTTAAACCCAATGTAGATGCATAAGCAAGTAAAATCCTAATTGCCTCAAGTCTAGCCACTAGTGCATAGGTTTCATCGAAATCTATGCCTTCCTCTTGGGAATAGCCTTGAGCTACCAGTTTGGTCTTGTTTCTTGTGATCACACCAGCATTATCCAATTTATTCCTGAACACCCATTTGGTGCCAATCACAGGATGATCTGATGGTCATGGAACAAGGGACCATACCTGGTTTCTCTTGAACTGATTAAGTTCATCTTGCATGGCTATATCCCAGATTCATCAGAAAGTGCTTCATTGACTGTCTTATGCTCTATTTGTGATACAAAAGCTAAGTAATCATAAGGAATTACGTTACCTCTGGTTCTTACCCCAGCTGATGGATCTTCAATAATGTTATCCAGTGGGTGATCTTTCTTATATCTCCATTCCTTTGGAAGATTACTATGTGATGTATCTTCTTCTTGTAGATCTTCCAAAGGTGGATCTTCCTTGCCCTCGATGGATGTGTTCTTTAACTTCTTGGACAATTCATATGTATCATCAACATCACTATCTACTTCCTTTCTCAAGGAAGGGTTAGTTTCATCAAAGAGGGGTAGTTTCATTAAAGATAACATGTACTGATTGTTTTATTAATAAACTTCACTATTAAATACTCTATATCCTTCGAGTTTAGAAGAGTACCCCATGAATATACCTTCATCTGATTTTGAGTCTAGCTTACCAAGGTCCCTTTTTCCATTGTTGTGGATGAAGCAAGGACATCCGACAATTCTGAAGTGACTGATCCTTGCTCTTCTACTTGAATAGCTCGTATGCAGTCTTCTTTAGAATTGGCCTGATCATCACTCTGTTGATTATATAGAATGATTTGTTGATGGCTTCGGACCAAAATATCTTGGTAAGTTATTGTCACGCCCCGACGCGGAATATCGGAGCGCGAAGACAGTTGCAAGAAAAAAGTATAGATCGAATACTAGACATCAAACCATTGCACATTGAATAATACTAAAGCAAATCTTTCTCATTAATAACTTTTCAAATGTCTAGTTACAACCACTAATATCAGAGCTATTCTACAGGGCCCAATTACATTGTATAAAAGGAAATAACTAACTACAACTCTAAGATAACATAATGACTCGAGGGTACTCCTGGCTTCACTCTTGGTCATTCCCTTCCTCGTGAGTGTATGTGTCATCCTCGGTCTCACCTGAGAACACAACATCAAATAACTTAGGGTGAGCGATAACGCCCAGTAGGACTTAAATCTCAAGCTCAAGCAAGCTTTAAATAATTAGCACATTTAATGGTAGAGTATCTAAAGATAGCAGGTACAAGAGAGTCAAAATAAGCAAGAGATAGCACAACAGGTAACAGGATAGCACAATAGCATGAGATCGAGTATAGTTTCCAAAAATAGCACAAGTATCGAGTATAGCACGAATAGCAGGATGGCCATAGCACAACTAGCACAAGTATAATAATAGCACGACAAGTATAGCCTTGTTTGTCATTCTAGACATCGAGAGAGTATAGCAGGTTTTGTGTTTTGATTGTCATATAGATAGTCTAGATAGATAGCACTTGAGTGTAATGCCAAACACTCTGATCATTTAACTCCCATGGGCACTAGCACTTTTGGGCGCACATGCCAGGACTAGATCAGGCCCTTTATATATTTCCAGGCAGTGGTTATATTGTATCTTTAGACAATCAGTCAATGGCTAATATAGAGTACCAAGAATAGTTAAGAGCACTAGATGAATAGATGAGATAGTAGAGAGAACGTGATTAGACGAACGAGTAGATTATGGATGAGAGCTAAGGGTGCATCACGTAAAAACACCGAGTAAACAGGCGATAGTAACAATTGCACAACACGTGCACGTCGTATTGGCAGTCAGGTGGAATTCACGATCTTCCCGCTGGACATGTTATGCACAAGTCCAGAAGTCCGATGTGATTCAAGTAAGAGTGAACATCTAATAGCCATTTGGATCATATCGATCTCTAAAGGTGTAATGGGTGTTAGGGTACAACCGGCTCGTCGACCATGGGGGATCCATGATCAGAGGTGACTTACGATGGCCTTGTGCAATGGTTCACTAGTTCGGCGAAAGGATATCCGACGGAGAGTTCCCACAAGCCAAGTAAAGTGTGTATATAAAAATAGGGGCTCGACGTTCTAGAGGAATTCTAGAACAGTGGAGCATCGATATCGGTATATAAACAACGCAAGAAACGAATACAGTCCTTTAAAATAGGGCAATTAATATACTTTATTGCAATAAATTACCAGATACATTATGAGATATTTCATGCAGAATTCAGCCATATATGGATGGTTCATGTGCGTGCATGTGTAAGAGAAATCATAGATAGAAAAGAAGTCGTGAATATGTATTTTAAAGCATTCAATATAGCTCCATTTTAAAACAGTTGTTTTAACTGCGTGTATTACTGTTAGAAAGTGAGAGCAACAAATTTTTTGGGTTTTCACCTGTGAACGTGACGTAGGCCAGTAAGGGTCGCAACAGGGTCAGGGCAGATTGCGACAGGGCCTGAAAAAGGTCGCGACAGGGCTAGCAGGCCAGAAGGCCGAACGCGACGTAGGGTACTGTCGTGTTAGAACGTGACAAGGAAAGCATCGCGACGGGCTTGAGAATGCGACCTATCGGGCTGTCGCATTCTCAGGTCCGTATCCTGAGTCTAACAGAGTTCTGCTCTGTCTTGGATTGCGGTCCAAAAATATCAAATTTTGATACAGGGTCTTTAGAAAATCATAACTAATTGTATACACGATGAAAATCATGAAACTAGACATGCGAGAGTACTTCCAGTAAATAGGAATTAGAGAGAGAGCATGGTTTGAACATGGTTTGAGCATGAACAATAACAAGTAATATAGAATATGATACAGAGAGCAAGATTGATTAATTCGAGCAACATGCTCAATAAAAATTAGGCTTTCACGGGAAAAAGATCCTAACAACATGAAGTGTCTACAGTAAAAATTTCGTAGCATGGGATCAAGTGTACATGGAGATATGATTCAAACATGATGACTCAGAGTTATCATGTTTGCAGAACTTCTAAAATCAAGAACAATGATTGGCTCGATGGAAAATTATGAAACAGAGAGCTTTTGTTCTGGTGATTGGAACTACCTATGGATGGATTTGATTTAGTTTTGCTTGTGAGAATGCCTACCTTTGACTCGATTTGTCTTCTAGAGTTAAAATCTCCAAGAATGACGAAGAAGCTCCATAAACTCCTTCTCCCCCATGAGATCCTCTCCTCCTTGCCTCTTCTCCACGTCCAACAACCTTTGTCAACGAGCTAGGGTCGGCCAAGAGGGTTTAAGAGATGTATTTATGCATGTATGGGTTCCTATTCCTACTTCTATTCTAATTGCTCTTTATTACGAGATTTCCTAACTCCAACCTTCTTTTCTTGCTTTCCAACCTCTATTTAGGTTAGGATGGGATCTAAATTCGTGCTAATCATAAGGGGTAGGCTTAGGAATCCAATTCCAACTCTTATTGCCTCTTTTAATGCTTAAAGAGTCCTTTTCTATTTAGGAGATATTAACACTCCGAATTTAGGGTATTTTTTATTATTTACTATTTGAA